>JASAND010019711.1:0-106013 GCA_030248195.1 Trissonchulus latispiculum | reverse complement strand
TCAGCCAGAGCCCTGGTCCGAAAGCACGAATATCAGTGCTGGCAATCAAAGCTCAATTCCCAACGACTTGGCTGTCCCGTCCTTCCTCCTCCTTCCACCAGGGAACAGCTCTTAAATAGGGCTGAGAGAAGCATCCTCTCCCAGCTCCGGATTGGCGGGTTCTGTCCTGTCCTAAATTGGTATCTACACCGAATTGGTGCCTCCGAAACCCCTTTCTGCCAATATTGTCCAGGAAAAACAGATGACCTGAACCATGTCCTAATCGACTGCCCCCAGGCGGATGCGGCCCGCCTCAGACACCTCGGTTCCAACCCTTCGCACCAGGTCCTGTGGGTTTCCCCGGGGAATGTAATTGCCTTTCTCCGGGAATGCGGGCGCCTATCAGGTGTCCGGATCAATTGACTTTTGCCAACGATCGGAAGCACAACAACAACAACAACAACAACCAAATGAAAGCCCTAAGCGAGCTGAGCAACTTTTGTCATAGAACTGCATGCTCAAAGTGGCTGTAGAGTGCTGTGGTGGGGTGGGGTGGGGACTTATTCGATTTTGGGTCAAAAATGAACTTTTCCAAAAGTGGTCAAATTTGGTACCAAATGAAAGCCCTAAGCGAGCTGAGCAACTTTTGTCATAGAACTGCATGCTCAAAGTGGCTATAGTGGAGCATACATATATAAAATTATAGAAAACAAGAACAAAAAGTGCTCCTTCGTCGCATGTAAAATACATATGAGTCTTCGTAGGCAGGTTGTACATAAGCAAAAACTAGCCTGTAAAATACATATGAGTTCCGTAGGGTGGTTGTAAATTAAGGAAAACAAGTTGCAACTGCTTAACATATGAGCCTGTCCTACAACGAGGCTCATATTGGCGTCACAGTGCATTCCACATTAAAGCCTCATTAAAGAATCTCAGCTTCATCCACATTACGGAAAAATGAATAGACGTTGTGGCCCAGAAGAAATGGACTGAAGTGAACTACGACTGCTCAAGCTGAACTGTACATGCATCCTGATGTTTCCTGAAACACTATGGCACACCTAATATTTCGCGATACGCTGTGGTACACGGTAAACCTAATGCATTCTCGAAACACTTTCACATACCCACGCAGAATGCGTTCCCACTTGGCTGTGAGTCAGAGCGCCTCATGGCGTACCGTATTGAGCATATGCACACTATAATGACTGATCAACAAGCTATGTGCAGGATAATTTGTAATGAAAAGCTTTATGCAGTATATATGTATTTATATAAAAGTAATATATATATATATATATATATATATATATATATATCTGCAAATTATTCGTATTATGACATACGCCAATATGAGCCTCGTTGTAGGACAGGCTCATATGTTAAGCAGTTGCAACTTGTTTTCCTTAATTTACAACCTCCCTACGGAACTCATATGTATTTTACAGGCTAGTTTTTGCTTATGTACAACCTGCCTACGAAGACTCATATGTATTTTACATGCGACGAAGGAGCACTTTTTGTTCTTGTAAGACACAGGGGCTGAATTGTTCAAACAATTTTGTTTATATACGTTTTTGTATAAGAACCTACTGGCGGGCCAAATATCGCTAAGAATGTTTAGCTGTTTTAGGCTAAAATAGCAAAAATTCCCTAAAAAATCCGGCAAGGCTGGAAATGTTTTAAAAATTAGGGTAAAGACGGTAAAGTTTGCTGAAGTTAGAACTTTATAGGGGGGATGTCGCTGAGTACCATCGAAAGCACTCAGTCGGGGTGGGTTTGAAACCTGAAAGTATATATATTTGTCAACTTTGAATGCTACAATATATAATGTAAAATCAACTATTCTTAACCACGTGCTCTCGAGTGACCCTTTGTTGCGGCAGCAACTCTTGGATTTTCTCCATGTTCTCCTGTTCTTATTCTAGGGAATTTTTCCTGGGGGCTCTTTGTGGGGGGCCCCTCGGGGGTCGAGTCATTTTGGGGGGGGCGAAAATTGTGCTAAAAATTGCGCTATTTTTATAGTAATCGCCAAAAATATATAAGCTGATTTAGTGCTTAAATTGACAAAAAACGATTAAAAAGCTCCGGCGGAGCCGGAAAATTTTTGAAAAGTTGGCCTTCTGAGCGATTTTTTCAGGGCAAAAGTTGGTACCAAAAGGAGCACCCACTTTTCTTGGGGGGGGGGACGATTTGGGGGGCTGTTTATGGGAGGGGCCTGCCCCCTCCTCACCCCAGTAGCCCCCCACCCCGCATTCCACTTGCTCCATTTCAGATGCTTATTTGCCAATTTGATCAGCGAGATCGCTGCCTCTGATTTCCACATGGCTGCCTGCATCACTTAGAGATTTGATGAGATTCCATATCTTCATGGCAATTGTTAGTTTCTGAGCCGATGGTCCCAGCACTCAGTTGTCGGACTGCGGACTGGGAGTCAGAGCATAGGCGAATTATTTGGCGTTGGGGCTTTCGGCGATCTGCCCGCCTACTCTAGTCCTATATATATCCTGATTGCATTCATTTCCGCTCTAAAGCTCGAGCAGAGCAGTTCGGCTGGCGCAAAAAGATTGACCGTTTCCGTCGAACACAACAGCACTGCTCCCTCCGTTTCGGCAAGAGTCCATGACGGAGCCATCAGTCCGGATGACCAAGTTGGCTGGCGGTAGGCGTGACAGAGTTTTCATAGCGGCGCATTTGAGTCCGTTTGGTGAGCAGAGTCGTTTCGATGGTAGTCGTTGGGTTAGGGAGTCTGAGAAATCGACACTGGAATCTGTGATATGCGTACGATCCGCCGGAAGCTGGTAGACGTAGAGGTTCAGCCGGAATATGTATATACTAAACTGAGGCTGCACTCGTTGGCCGACGACTTTCCTCTTTCTCTAGAATCTTGAGTTTTCAGCTGCTTTCTCACTTCTGCTTGCACAGCTTCAAACCGTGGATTATGTTCTGGCAGTCTGATAGCTTTTTCTGATAGCTGGTAGCAGTGAGTTCTTCGGCTCTGAGGTTGATAGGAGGTAGGTAGGTTGGCCTCCAGGTGCAGGTAGTCAGTGGGGGTAGATCTGGGGCAGCCAGTGATTTTACGAGCAGCTGTATTCTGCTATCTTCTACAGCTGCTCTCCCCACCTGGGTGGAACTGGTCCTAGCTAGCCATACTGGGTGCTCTAAGTGGTCGACAATGGGGACTATCAAAAGAGGATCTGAGAATTATATATCTACATTGGGTTCACGGATCATCTGTGTCTGTTTCTTTCATTCTTTCACGGCATGTCTCCTTGTGAGTAGCAATGTGTGTACTAAAAGAGTGAAACTTTCGACGAATGAGCCAACATAATAAATAATGTAGAAATTATAAAGGTCTGTTTATATCCTTATGTTTCAGACTCTGCAGGGACGCTGCGTGTGAATCACTAATACTGACGTAAAGTTTGACTAACTGCACTTACAATTCCATGTTTTTGTCTATAATTTTTTAGGTTTGGTGAAATTGGGAATTCATTGTATTACGGGTAGAAAAGTGGCCATCAAGATTGTTAACAAGGATAAACTGTCCGAGTCTGTTCTACAAAAAGTGAGTGCTTGATATTGTTGCAGTCAGTTAGCACATTGTCACAGGAACGAACGCATCCAGAGGGTCCAGACAACCCCTCCCCCTCCTTTTGGGAGCCGAGAAACATTTATAGCTATTTCTAGAGCAAATTTTACCATTTTTTGAACTAAGTAGTTGCTGGCCTCCAGCGGCGCACATAGAACTCTTTTAGCGGGGGGCGAACTTCAGAAAAATTTGGGAGGCCTGGGGCTGGGTTTATTTTACTGGGGGGGCGCCCTCCCACTTTTTGGGTTCCCCCCCCACTCGAGCACCTCCCCACCCCCACTTTTTTGGGCTCCTCCCCCACTCACCCTAAGGTGCCCAGAAATTGCCAAATTTTTAGGATTTTTGGTCAAAATTTTCAAAATTTTTCCGGCTTCGCCGGAAATTTTTGATCAAAAATCACCTTTTTTAGTGCTAAAACTTGATTTTTGAGCACTTTTAAGCATGCTTATAGCAGTGTATGTGGAAAACAGGCTGTTTATACAGCATTTTTAGCATTTTTGGCCCATTTTACTTCCCCCCCCACTTATTTTTGCCTAAAATAAAGCCAGTGGGGGGGGGGTGAAGCCCTCAGAAGTTGGAAAATTTTTGAACATGAGGTTTGAAAAGCAAAAATAAGCGTAAATTGCGTAAAATTACGCGCTGACGGCGCGAAAATTTATGAAAATCTTGAAACAGTTACTGTTGAATGGAGTAAAGCGCTGATATACGGGGGCAATTAAGGAAAAGTCAAATCAACTTTGCGCCGACGGCGCGGAAATTTTCGAAATTTTATGATTGCGCTGCGCGCGGACAAAAATTTTTAATTTACTCCTGCTTTCTGGAGACGCCCGCCCCTAAGTGCGCCCCTCTGCCTTCCTCCTTCTCAAATGCCCTAATACAGCCCTTCATTGTCAGAAAAGGTTTACGATGAAAGGTCTTAATTTGTAAGCCATTTCGTATACAAGCGTTAGGCACTATATATAAACACCTCCTTATGTCCATACAAATTGCCTTAAAGCTGACATCATTGGCAGGCTTTGTCGGAGGCAAGCCCAAGGTGATGAGCATTTTCAAGGCAAAAGTACCAAAAAAGCTGTGTTTAAGCTTAATCAAATGATCTTGTATGTGCGTTAATTAGCTAAACATTAAGAAAGGTTTTGAAAATTTGAACTCAAACCTAATTTTTCGAAGCATGGGCGGCCACCAAAAATGGAAGGGAGGGCATGCTGAAAAGTGGGGGGGATTTTCGAAAAGACACGCTGAGAGGGGCTTCCAAAAAGTGCGGTCCCACCCCCAATAAAGATGCCAGCTAAAATATCTTTTGTCTTGATCCCGTGTCCTGTATAATATATTGTTGTATATAGAGGTATTCAACAGAAATAGAAGATCGTCGGAGAGAGTCCTGAAGTTATTGATGAAATATAGAGTTTTCTTATCAATGGTTAAAATGCACAGTAAATATTAAGAGTTTATCGAAAGAAATGTTTGCTTCCACTAAAACTCGTTTATCATAGTTGTATATTATTATTATTTATGCACCGTAACTAAAACTGAACACTGGTATACATATGTAATATATACGTATGTATATAACTTTTTCAAATATTTTCGAATATGGGTTGCTCGGCGAAGCTGTGCCCATATTAATTCGCCCAAAACCTAGTCCTCTTCTTTTTTTGAACCTAGCCCCCATATTAAGCATTTTTAAGACTAGTCCTCTCTTGATTTTACAACTTCACCACCACCCATATTACTTTTTCATGCTCCGGAGGAGCATTTTTATTACTTGTATAGGTATTCATTCTGTTTCAGACACCTATATAGGTTTTCTCTGGCCAAAAAAGTGGGGGATAAAATGAGCTATAAGTGTTAAAAACCCGGTAAAAATTGCTTGTTTTCTTTTCTACTTATATACGTATATTTTGGCGAAGCCGCAAAAATTTTGAACATATATATTGACCAAAAATCCTACATTTTCTGGGCATCTTATAGTGAATGGGGAATTGTAACAAGTGGGGGCGCCACCGCCCCCCCCCCCACTTCACCTATTAATTAAGTCCAGCACACTCTTGCTGTTTTCTCTCTCTCTCCTTTTCTTCTTCAGAATTGAATACGCATGCGTAAAAAAATTGGTAATATTTCGTATACGTAACATGATTTTGGAAATTTTAAAAAATTTAAATTGTTGTCAAAAAGCTAATTTTTGATTATATATATATATATATGTGTGCTTTTTGTGAACTGTAAACGGATATCCGGATATTTTTCTCTAGTCGGATATTATCCGGATTCATCCATCTCTAATGAATGTGTATGATATAATTTTTTGAAATATAATTTAAATTTTGTGTTACGTATGTAAGTAAGTGTAAAGTGTGTAAGTCTTATACATTGAGTGCCAGAAAATCAACACATATATATATATATACATGTACGTTCGTAATAATACGTATATATGACCGCTTTCTCCTGTTATATGCTTGCGTATTTTTCCGAGTTAATCGGCTTCTGCTTGGAATTTTTGTTGGTGTTGTCATCACACTTTGGGGGTGGCCGACCTTCCTCCTTTATTGACTAAATAGGACTAGGATCAGGATATATACGTACGTATATAATATTGCCATATAATATAAATATATATATATATAGATATATGTATATTATTTGTATTCTTTTCTGGGAGCCGATAACTACGAAAAGAGGAAGCAGACCTCTAGCCTGACTGGACGAAATAAATGGGCTTGATAAATTTACGTACTGTTTTTTGCTCTCATTCATTTTATCCGAAGTATATGGTCAAAATTGGAAGAAATAATAATAGGCTTGCTATAAACAATATACATATATATACAGGGTATTTTTTACCGGGAGTGAGGGCACCCCCCCGAAATTGGCCTCCCCCCCCGAAAATGCCTTCCCCCCCGAAATCAAAATTTTAAAAATTGCCAAAACTTTCAACTTTTCGGTAAGATACAGTCTAGCTTCAATATTAAGAAAGTTTGAAAGCGCGTAGTGCAATTTTTGCTATTTTTAAAAATTCTGCACCCCCATTGCATGGTTTGTGGGTTTATGCACCCATTCAGATTTTTATTATATAGCTTTTGCACGTGTATAGACATATATACTTATGTATATATACCTGACGCTCTGCACGTTCTAGAAAGGGCACACAAATGTTAATAGGAGGTACAAAACCACAATTTTAAGCTAAATCATAGCCTTTTTTCTGATGTGCGCACATTTTCAACAAATTGCGCATAATCTACAAGTATAATATCGTATATAAGCTACAAGCTATTATATCGTATATATATATATATATATCTATAAGCGTATTATAAAGTGAATTGACATTGCTATGTTTATATTTTATTGGAAATTTATTCAGTTGTCATAAAAACCGTATCTGGTAATATACGTACATACCAGGGGCGCAGCCAGGGGGCATGCGGGGCATGCGGCCGCATGCCCCGTCAGGATTTGGAGTGGAGGTAACAAAAGTTAATTTCATCAAAGCAGAGCAAGAAGAAAACAATTTTGCGTTGTCTGCGCTAATTAAATTTGAATGTAACGATACGTAACTGCAAAAAAGCAATATTCAAAAACTTCTAAAGTATATGTTTTACGTGTTAAGGTGGTGGTATCCTTTTGTGCAGTGCTGTTGTGGTGATTTTTTTGAAACGCTGTAACTTTCGCAATTTTTGGAGTTGAAATGAGCTTTATACATCGTTATAGTTAGCTTATAGCTTAGTTATAGCTTATAATATGTACATTCACATGAGCTTATGAAACTAGCAAAATTAGGAAAAATTATCAATAATTTTCTTACATACTGACATCTGACAGGCTGAGTATAGACCACAAAAATTTTTGAACATCGATTTCTGAAAACTGTGGAATCAGCCAAAATTTCTTTTTGTGCCAAGACATGAAGGACATGTGAGCCGAGGGATATTTTCTTGGATTTGGCTCAAAACGTCAAAACGTCACAATACTCCAGAAAATCCAGCGAATGTACTGTCACACGAAATTAAGGAACTTTGTATTCAGTTTTCTCGCAACTGGAGATGTTTTAGCTCAAACCAAGAAAAATGCCCTTCCGCAGTATTTTTCAAAGTTGCCTTATTTATACTCAATCGATACAGCGTCTAAATGCACATATGAATGCCTATTAGCCGAACTTTATTACTTTACAGGGTATTTTGTAGGGATTTTTCCGGGAGGGGGGGCTTCCCGGGGGACCCCGGGCCCGGGGGGGGAGATTTTTGGCAAAAATGAGCCAAAAAATGGTATTTTTTGGCGTATTTTGCATGGTGAAACGCAAAAAGTGCTCAAAAATGCCAGGATTTAAGCTAATAATAGCTATTTTTACGAAAAAATCTCCGACGAAGCCGGAAATTTTTTCATAATTGGCCTATTTTTGGCAAAAATTTGGGCCTCCAAAAAATACCGGGGGGGGAAGCAAAAATCCCGGGAGGGGGCGATTTCGGGGGGGAAGGCATTTTCGGGGGGGAAGGTCAATTTCGGGGAGGGGGGCGCCCTCCCCCCTGTAAAAAATACCCTGACTTTAAGCTACAGATCTTGGCCGAAAAACCATTTTGCCGAAACTGCGATTATTTTGTTTCGAACATCGATTTCTCAAAAAACTACTCGACGGATTCCGGAGATTTTTGGCAGAATCGAAATTCGTACTTCTGCGGAGGGACTTTTTTCTTGGTTTGAGCTAAAACAACCCCAGTTGCGAGAAAACTGAATACAAATTTGCGAAATTTCGTGTCGCCGCACATTTCCCGGATTTTCTGGAGTATTGAGGCTTGTTGAGTCAAATCCAGAAAAGGTCCCTCGGCCCTTATGTCCTCTGTACAGTGCTCGTGCGGTTCCTACTTTTCCTACTTTTTTCCTACTTTTTTCCAGATTCCTACTTTTTTCCTACTTGAGGCCAAAAATTCCTACTTTTTCCTACTTTTTTCCTAGACTGGTGAATTTTAATTATATTAACTTTAGTTTTCTGCTTAATTTTACGAAAATTTCGCGCCTGCGGCGCGGAAAGTTTGATTTTAATGCTTACCTTACTCTCTATACGTACACTCTTAGAACATTTTTTATTCTGCAGGCCGTGACATGTGTTTACGAAACAAGACTCGGCTTGTCCGTTTTGTTCAGAACGTTCACCGTTTATCACGTTCAGTGTATATAGCCTCTTGCTAGAATTATGTAGGGCGCGATAGCGCCCCTACATAATATGGGTATAAAGGCGTCTGCGCGGCCCTCTGGAGACCGTGTTGGCCTGGTGCCAGCTAATTAGAGGTCCGGCGGTGGTAAAAAGGTTACCATCGTAAACAACTCGAGTAGTACTACAAGTACCACCATACTTTTGGTTCGAATTCGAAACTTCGAATTTTTGCACTAGGCGATAGTTATATACCGTGCGTTTGTTATGTGGGCATTTTGCCACCATACTACTATTATATGTTGGTAGACAGGATCCCCCATGCTACCTTTTTTTGGTCATTTTGGCACCTGGCCAATTTTGGCTCTGTTCCAAGGTCCCAGAGTCGGACTTTCGCTATTTTTCGCAAATTTTGGTCACACTTTTCTAGAACTGGGTAGAAGCTGGAGAGGTCTAGTATCTTTTGTTGAAAATTACCAGTAGGGGTGCATAAAGTAGCGAGGGGGATTTTTTAATTTTGCTCCCTAGATTTCAGGAGATGGGCCCAAACTTTATATACATTTTTTGGCCTGTTTGGGCGAAAAGTTTCTAACTCCCACTTTTACTAGAAATGGCCTAAAAATCACTAAAAATGGCGTTTTTCGGCCTCGGGGTGGTCCCCATAAATCGGGGTCGCTGAAAACGATGAACATACTGCCGATACCGCCCGAAGTGACCACTGGTCAGCATGGCTCCAGCGGTTCCTCGCCCAGGGTTAAAGTAGGGAAAACTCACTATAAACAGCGTTTTTCGGCGTTGTGGTCGAGGGTATATATAGTAAATCGACTACGCTCGTTTCAATGGGCATATAGCCGAAACCGACGGAAGTGACCACTGGTCACTACAGCCTATGGGGCCTATTGACCACTGGTCAAACGGCCTAAAACTGCGTTTTTCGGCGTTTTGGTCGGGGGCATATATAGTAAATCGACTACGCTCGTGTTGAACTGCAGCAAGCAACGAGAAGAGATCTAAGGATATGATGCGAAAGCTATTGTCTCGTGCAAGGAGGAAATACAAGATCAAAGTCTTAAAATTAATTGTTCTTGAAATACAAATTTTCCGTATATATAAATGGATAAAATGCGTACACTGGTAGTATAAATCGTTTCGAGTCGTAAAAAGTTAAAAGAGTTAATAGTTAAAAAGTTCGAGTCAAGCTGTTGCAGTTGCAGTAGATTATGCGTTATATATATATATATATCTAAACTAAATGTAGCATGTGTGGATATGCATAATGATTTACATGTATAAACCGCGAATATGGGTTGTTCGGCGAAGCTGTGCCCATATAAATTCGCTCACAACCTAGTCCTCTTCTATTTTTGAACCTAGCCCCATATTAAGCATTTTAAAGACTAGTCCTCTCTTGATTTTGCAACCTCAAAATCACCCATATTACTTTTTACATGCTCCAGAGGAGCATTTTTATTTCTTGTTAAATATCCAGAATCTAAAAACAATCAACTATTTGGCTTTTTATTTTTGCACGGTAAGGTTCTTTATTCTTGCAGATAACTTTGTGTAGCATAGTTAGGGCCGACACATATCAATCCGAAGATTTTCCCTGTATATATATTTGAAGATTTCAGGTTTTGCAGGGTTTATATATTAATTTTAAAGATCTGTTTAGATTTTGGAAGTATTTTACTTGATTAACTTGGGTTGATGTTAAGCTTTTCTCGTCAGCTTGGCTTGAAAAGTTTCAACTGCCCAGTTTTTGTTCCATAATTGTGTTCTTTGGAACGCTTTTCTTGGAAAAGAACAAATTTTAAAAATGAACGAAAAGTTTGGTTAAGGTTAAAGCAAAAACAAAGTAGGTCCGTCATATGAGTGGAATGTCATGCGGTTCAAGGAATTTGGGTGAAGCGGTCAGATGTGAGATGTGGAAGAGGGTTTTGGTCCTAATCCTGCTTCTGGGGCACGAAAATCTAGCGAATTTTGAGAATTTAATAGACTTATTTATGCACAAAAACGTGTATGCGTAAATTTAAAATATTGAATGGGGCATTATCAGAAATTAATTTTTCAGGCAATATGTAATAATCGTATTGTAATAATGTAATAATAATAATAATATCACATAGAAATCAATTGCTTTGATGCCTTTCCGTTTTTTCGGTTAAACGTCAAAGTGCGTAGAACGGGGTTTCCTAGAATAGGGTGCATTAACACAATCAAGTTACTAACTAACTATATATATATATATATACGCAGCACTCAACAATTGCCTTGCCTATGTTAAAACTCATAAACTTTTTGCGAAATTTCTACTTTAAAATTCCTACTTTTTTGCAAAATTCCTACTTTTTGTTCCTACTTTTTCCTACTTTTTTGAAGAAAATTCCTACTTTTATTCCTACTTTTCCAAAATTGGTGCGCACGAGGCCTGTCTGTATGATAGCAGAAGAAAAAATTTTGGCCGATTCTTCAGTTTTGAGAAATTGATGATGTTTGGTTCAAAGATGTTTGGTCTATATTCATCCTGTTAGATGTCAGCACGTCTGAAAATTTCTGCTATTTTTTGTTAATTTTGCCAGTTTCGTAAGCTCATGTGAATGTTCGGATAATAAACTTTAAAACGATGTATAAAGCTCTTTCCAACTCCCAAAATTGCGTTTCAAAAAATCTCCACAAAAGCACTGCACAAAAGGATACCACCACCTTAAAGCAATGAATAACAGCTAATATTTCATTAATTAAATGTGCAATTAGACCGTGTATCGATTGAGTATGAGGAAGACAAAATTGTCTGTAAGATTTGGCAACAATTTTGGAAAACTGATTTTCTCGAAAATGACAATTTTTTTGACCCCAAAAGTCGTTTTTGTCTTATAATGACTTAACCAGTAGAGAATGCTCAAAGGTTGTAAAAGCAAAAATGTTCATTTTGGCTCCCTCTTTCCAGCCATAACAACTAATCCGGTGTGGCGACTACGATTGATGGCATAATGGCAAAAATAAAAAATTTCTTAATGAATTGGAACCTGTAAGGTCAAATTTGCACAAAACACCAGCACCTTAATCACAAACAAAGGAGATTTTCAAAAGCCAATTTAGAAAGGATATTTGTAAAAAGGCTGGAATTTTTTATGTAGTTCTACCAAGAGTACATAATACATAAGAGTATGACAGCTGGCATACTCTATGTATTACGAGCACGCTACATCCGATGCGCGCTATCGGCTGACCCCCCCCCCATAAATCAGACCCCCCTCACCCCGCCCCTATACATGTACGGGGTCCAAACGGGGGATCGGGCTCGTGCTCGTATATTTTGTATACAGATGTGTAAATCATACAAGCTTAAACCCCATAAACAAATTGGGGCCCCGTCAAGTTTAACATGTAAGTATATATACTAACACAGACCCCGACCCCCCGTTTGGACCCCGTACATGTATAGGGGCGAGGTCAAGGGGGGTCTGATTTATGGGGGGGGTCAGCCGATAGCGTGCAGAGGATGTAGCGAGCTCATAATACATAGCGTTTGACGCTTGTCATACTCTTATGTATTATGTACTCTTGGTTCTACTAAACACAACCAGCTCATTCGAATGGAACAACGATCGAAAATTGTTCTGGCACACTTCAAGCAAAAAACAGTAGGGTGAGGTTTTTCCCGCATTGTTTTTTAATCGCGTTTTTTAATACTTTATCTCACCAACTGTAAGTGCTAGGGAGATATTTTTTGGTTTATATTGAAGCTCGTCGGAATGCCTCATGATATGCAGTTATCGCTTTTGATTTATGATGCATGCATGCATGATGATGATATGCAGTTATCCATTTGTCGCTTAGCAAAAGTTTCGTTCAAGAAACAGAAATTTATAAAAAATCACTATAGAAAAACAAAGCACGCGCGAAACTGTTAAAAATCAGGGCTAATAATCGCAAATAAGTTCAAGAATTGATCAGCCAACAACCACAGGCACAAAAATGCTTAGTTGTGCTGTTGTAGTTGTTTTCTGGTTATGGGGTCACTAAATAATCAAAATTCCGGGAGAGTCGGGCGAAGCGAATTCAAACTCCCACCCCCCCCCCCCCTGGATACGCCCACGTCCGCATGCCCCGTCACAAAGACCTGGCTGCGCCACTGGTACATACGTAACTGAGTCTGGATACTTTCATATATATTCTCTGCTATATATACACTTATATACGTACACACACATACACACACACACACACACACACACACACACACACACACTTAAGGTAACATGTGTGTTAAGTAGGTAACTAACTGCGCCTATCTTAGCTTATTATGGAAGGGGAGGGTAACTGTATATATACTTGTACGTATATATTATATAGACTTTATATATATACATGTATTCTGTCTACCTATATAAGGCTAGGTTTTGTGTGTGTGCTGCTTCTGGTTTTTGCTCCTCAAAAAGTTTCCTCCTATCCCATTCCTAGATAGATATATATGTAGTATATATATATGTATATATGTGTGAGTATATATATAGTATGTATTGTATAGGTCTATGCTTATAGTTGGTGGGGGTAGAAAAAAAGAAGATTGGGTCTGTCGCTGTCGGTCGGTTCCTTCGTTCGGTCTCTTTCTCTCTCTTTTCTCTTCCTCGGTTCCTTCAAGAGAGAGAAAGAGAGAGAGAGATCTAACCGCCCTGTATTTGACACACACATTATATACGTATATACTATATATTCTGATATATGCGTATATATATAGATTTTATGGAACGTTATATATATACTTATATTTTGTATATATCGTATCTTATATGTATCAAATCAGCTAGATGGAAGCATCGTATGTATATAGTATAAAATTTATGCTTCAACGTTATATAAGTTATATATACGTATACATATATTTGACATATACATATATATGATATATACGTAAGTGTTAGTTCATTGGGGACATGGGCAAAGGGTTGTGGTGGTTCTACTGGGCTCTCTTATAGAAGTTGCATGCATAATGTGCTCTATGAGTTATATACTTAATATGTATATATATGTATATATATGTTGTGAGCTAAGAGGAGGAAGGGAGACCTCCAAGTAATAGGCGGGAAGGCGGCGCAAAGGGGCTCCATGTGTTTTCCCTCCCTTATAAGGGCCTTCGTCAGTTTTCTGGGGGCGACCTCCCAACCAAAATGAAATACATAAAAGATATTTCTATTCTATTCTATTTCGAACATACGCTGGATATAAATACGTACGTATATATACGTACAGGGAGGGATGTGGATTAGCTGTGGATTGTTGTGTGCATGTAGATTATATTTACTAGATTTATAAACTTACATATATACGTATCGACCGGATCCAAAATATTGTCGGTTCCAGTTTGCATCCGGCCGGATCCGGATCAGTGATCAAAATACATGCAAATTTTTACAATTTTGATCTTTGATTTTGTTAATGCCGATGGGTTTTTATGGATTTGGTAATGTTTTAATGCAGGTAGTGAATTTATTTAATGATTTTCAACTGTTTCGCTTTGTTTGAGGGCCAGTATAAAACGCAGACGCAGACGCAGACCAGCAGACTGGGGTATAAAACGCAGACTTTAGTGCAGACGCAGACTCGGGTATAAAAGGCAGACGCAGACTTTACTAAAGGTATAAAATGCAGACTTCATTGCAGACTTGCAGACTCGGGTATAAAAAGCAGACTTCATTGCAGACTTTGTCGCTGTCGCTCATTTTTACATATTTCATAGTCCAAACTGTATATTTTAACGAGTTTTTGAAATTAAAGTCTTAAGTCTTACGGTTGTTGAGTAATTTGACCTCAAAGTTGAGATTTTATGTGTTAAACATAGGAAATTTGAAAAGTTGTCAATTTTTCACGTGCGCCAGAGAAATCTCGCGAACGGCAAATAGGATCCGCCCAAACTTTATATCATATGTTTTCCATGTTTCCGAACTGTGATTTGTAGGAATCCGAATTTTGATTTAGGTCTTTAAAAAATTTTAATGAATTTTGAAATATTAAAATTTGGCACCAAATTTAACAGACATCAAATTTTAATACTTCAAAAATTCCTTAAAAATTTTTAAAGGCCTAAATCAAAATTCTGATTCCTACAAATCACAGTTCGGAAACCTAGCAAAAATATGATGTAAAGTTTGGGCGGATCCATTTTGCCATTCGCGAGATTTCTCTGGCGCACGTGAAAAAGTGACAACTTTTCTAATTTCCTATGTTTAACACATAAAATCTCAACTTTGAGATCAAATTACTCAACAACCGTAAGACTTACGACTTTAGTTTCAAAAACTCGTTAAAATATACAGTTTGGACTATGAAATATGTAAAAATGAGCGACATCGGAAAAAGTCGAAAAAATGACCAACAAATGGACCCCCCCTTAAATGCCTATATTGTATACATAAAGGTGTTGTTGCTTCTGGCCACCTGGCGATCCTCAATCGGCCCGATAGGACCGCCTTCTGAGTTGGCAAGAGACGGCCGCAACCCCAAAGATACGTAGGCGTTCACCGCTCTGGGGTTTTCCCAATGTTATATACGTAAGTCTGCTTTTTATACCCAGGTCTGCAAGTCTGCTCAAAAGTCTGCTTTTTATACCCGAGTCTGCTTTTTATATCCGGGTCTGCAAGTCTGCTCAAAAGTCTGCATTTTATACCACAGTCTGCTTTTTATACCCAGGTCTGCAAGTCTGCATTTTATACCAAAGTCTGCGTCTGTTGTGAAGTCTGCATTTTATACCCGAGTCTGCTTTTGGGTCTGCGTTTTATACCAGAGTCTGCGTCTGCGTGGGTCTGCTAAGTCTGCAGGTCTGCGTCTGCGTCTGCATTTTATACTGGCCCTTGTTTGATACTGCAAACTTGTCAACAAACATTTAGCCTGAAAGAAACAATTTTCGCTAAGTATATATATATATATCTAACGAATTTTTGAAATGTGTCAGCAAAAGCCAGTAACAGCCACACTCTTAGCTTGAAAAATCGCTTCTAGAAATTAATTTAGAGCACTCCAGGCATTTATACTTAAGTTTCAGTAATAAATTTTCTTTGGTTCGTTAACTGCAAAAAAGATCCGGATCCGGACGGGTTTTTCTGCCGGATCCGGATCTGCAATATCCGGCAGGATCCGGATGTCTAGTCGATCCCTAATATATTGGTATATATATGGTAGGGAAATTCCAATTGTCGAAGGGTCCCTGATCCTTATTAAAGTGTGGTTAGCTAATGTAGTGGTATTTGGAGTATATATATATATACTTGGGGGTGGGGGGAGGCGAGGGGAGAAGTTAGTTCATTAGTTCTGAGTACTATATATAATAAGCAGCCTGCATACTGCTGAGGTGCTCTGTGCTAAATGTGATAATGAGAAATGTTAAGCTTTTAATCAGCGTATATAATGAATATAATATATATATATACGTATTGTGGTTAGCTGTGTTGTATTTCATATTTGTGTATTTCTATAGGAAATCTATGTGTATATATATAGCATAGGTATATACGTACAGATAAGTATATTCATTTTATTGTGTATTATGAGTCATCGTCTTGTTTATTCCTAAGCATTAGTGGCCATCTATTACGCCTAGGTGGCTTAGATAATAAAGTAGGTGATACGTAGACAGCCAGGCTGTATACTTAGTTAGTTAATAGGGGTAAAATCTTTTGTAGTTGGACGGGGGGGAGGAAAAATAGGTGATGAAATGATGATTTAGATCAAAAATTTAATATATATATATATATATATATATATATATATATATATATATATATATATATATATATATATATATATATAGGTATTAGAGATGCACCGGGGCCGCCACTACCGGGGCCGGGGCCGGGACCTGGAAATTGGGGGTCCAAATCGAAAATTTTCAAAAATTTCCTTAAAAATTTAAATTTTACAATAATTTTTGATATACAGACGCTACCAGGGGCGCACCCAAGGGGGGGCGGGGGGGGGGCGGCCGCCCCCCCGGGCAGGGTTCGAAGGTCAGAAAAATTAAGAAGCAGAAGAAGAAAAAGGAGAAAAAACAAAAATTTTCGCGCCGTCGGCGCGAATTTATATACCATTGCTTGTGTGTTTTGAGGGTGGCATATGTGGCGGGATGGTGGCTGGCTTTCAATTACGTAGACTTTTCTTTCTGACGCTTGAGTTATAATAAAAAGACATCAGCCGCCAATGCTTTCAAATCATTGTTTTTCTGCATTTTATTGAGCATACGCTTAACAGGGTTGGGAGTCTCGGTCTCGCCATAAACCCGAGACTTGGCGAGTCTTGGTCTCGGACCGAGACCGGAAATTCTTTGAAAACATCAAAATTTTAAGTAGATGTTTTGAAAACGAGGTGCCGAAACTGTATGTTTATGTGTTAAAGACCCTAAAACAGTCAATTTCAAAAACTGCAAGAAACTAAATTTAAGCTTAATATTGCTTGTCTCGGTTTCAGTACCCTAGTCTCGGTTTCGTTCTCGGTCTCGGTTTCGCCAAACCATACGCACACTTTTTACAAAATGCAACTTAAAAATGCACACACAAATGCTCATCAAATTTTGCTTCCGCTAACCACAAAATGGCTCTAAAAATTTTCAAACTTCTGTAAATTTTAAAAAGAGCGCTAGCTTTTAGCTGGGGCTGCCGCCCCCAGACCCTCGCTACTTCCTGTTTTTATCTTAATTATATATACACGTTACGTTGCGTTGCTTAGTTTGAGTTATTACCTTATCTGGTGAATCCAGGGTGCCAGCGGGAAGACAGATATGATCCTTTGAAACAGCAAAAAGTGGTCAGAAAAAATTGTGTTTGAGTCTAAAATGCAAAAAATTCTCAACTTCTGGGGGGCTGCGCCCCCCAGACCCCCTGCTTTCACAATTCTGAGACTGATTAGTCCTTTAACTACCTCGATCAATGAAACCATCTGTTACATGCTTGTTCTCAAAGCATGTAAAACACGTGTAGAAATGAATAAAATTAAAAGGAAAAATTTCAACATTTGTGCCGCCGCCCCCCCCCCCTGTCAGAAAACTCTGGGTGCGCCACTGGACGCTACTATCGTTGTTTTCATTCATAACGGCTGGAAAACAAGCAATTTGTAACACTTGGTAACTTGGTTAAAAAAATGGCAAAAAATTACAAAATTTTGCTAATTTTTGGCCCCGGTCGGTACCGGGGCCTGACCACCGGGGCCAGGCCCCGGTGCATCACTAGTAGGTATATCTGAGATCGATCAATTATAACTTAGCACAAAGGTGTACCCTTGACCCCCCCCCTCCCCGACCTTAACCTATGATTTTTTGACCAAAGACTTTAAAATTCTGTAGGGGGTGCATAGTGGAAGCTAATGAATTCAAAAATTTAAAAATTTACCAAATTTTAGATTGTAAGGTTGGTGAGGAGGACCAAGGGGATCAAAAACATTTTGTTCCCGTTTTTGCTGAAAACTTGCATTTTCTGTCGCGCTGAGCACGAATGTGAAATCGTATTTTTAAGTCAGCTTTTCTTTAGTTCTGGTTCTGGATAAGCTTACATCTTAGGCTTAAAATTTCAGCTTATACGTATATTAAGTAAGCTAACAAAAAACTGAGTCGAAAGTGTATGTCGGATGCCGCGCCCGCCCCGCCCCCCTCCCTTATGTGCACTCGTTGCGTAAATATTGTGCATGTTGTGGACAGGGCTAAGATGGACCTTCCTAGTTTTTGTCTGTTTTTTGTTTTAGGTTGAACGTGAAATCGCCATCATGAAACTGATAGAACATCCCCATGTCCTTCACCTATATGAAGTTTATGAAAATAAAAAATATCTGTGAGTTTACCTACATATATATATATATATATATATATATATATATATATATATATATATTTGATATCCCGTATATTATAATTACGACGTATTTTAAAATTAAAATTTTAAAATTAAAATTTTCGATTTTTGTAATGTTAAAGAGCTGGTTCCGGTTTTTTGTAGTTCCGGTCGATCCCTAAATTACGTATATATATATTTATTAATTAGTTATTACATAGCATATTAACCAAGTGGTCACGACTTTGTCTGTGTAAAAAAACTCAGTGAAATTTGCAGTTTCACTGAGCTCCATCTGCCGTTTGTTAACCTATTTTTGTTTACATCATTGTTTTGTTTTAACTGTATATTTTGTGATTTTTGTTGCATTTTAGATACCTTGTGCTGGAGCACGTCAGCGGCGGTGAACTTTTTGACTACCTGGTGAAAAAGGGCCGCCTCACTCCCAAGGAAGCCCGACGCTTCTTTAGACAAATCATTTCTGCCTTAGACTTTTGTCATGCTCATAGTATTTGGTAGGGTCTTGTGGATTGGTTGGTTAATGGTTACCCATATTTACTGTACACTTTTTGTGGAGAAAATTTAAACAGGAAAATTCAGTGTGGGGGATTTTCGTGGATATTAATTTTTAAGGGGAGTGGTTCATTTTCATCAAGTGTTTCAGTCATTTCTTGCACTGGGCCTATTCTAGGCATTTTTCTTGGGGGTGGCTTCTTGTCCACCCCTCTCACAGAAGTCTGAGGCGCAAGAAGTTTTGCGGGAAACGAAACCTTTTCTGAAAATATGCTAATAGTGCTATTTTTTCAGCATACACTGATGTAAACATTAATTTTTGTCACAAAAAATAAGCAGATTTAGGACGTAGTCAAAAATACAAAAATATGTGGAAAATTTTTGAAAATTTGCCCTTCAGAGCAGATTTTTCAGGGCACAATTTTCGTACCTAAAGGGGCACCCTCGGGTTTTGGGGGGGAGGGTCGTTTATGAGGGGGCTTTCCACCTCCCACTAGAATAGTCCCAATTGCAGGACAGGACAAGGCAATGATTGATAGCTACTGATGCCGACTTACGTTTGTTGGTTCTTTTCTCCTGTTGTTTTTGTTGTTGTTGTTGTTTATTTGTGTATTTATTTTCTAGCCACCGTGATCTGAAGCCAGAGAACCTGCTTCTGGACGATCGGAACAACATCAAAGTGGCTGACTTTGGTATGGCCTCTCTACAGGTGGAGGGGTCCATGCTAGAGACCAGTTGTGGCTCGCCACACTATGCGTACGTTCGATTATGATAGATACATTTATTTCATGCGTGGGAAGGATTTTATGAGGAATTTGGGAGGAGTGCTGTGGATAAAGAATGCCTCTGCGAAAGAAACCGGCCACTGCTACTTTTCACTTTGTGTGGCAGGACAGACGTTTTTCATTATTTCTTTATGATTAGTGCCTTGAGTAATACGTTTAGATGTATATAATCGGTAGTACAAAACGTAAGGAAAGAACGTAAAGTGCTTAGCTGTTTTTGAAAATTAGAACAAACCTAATCTTCCGGCCTGCTGTTTAGTGGGAGGGGGAGATAGGCTCATTATTGAGGATTTTTGCAATCACAACGTTTTTCTGAAGTTCCCAGTGTTGTTTGCAAGATTCTAGGCTTGGCAGTGTCGGTAAATTTTGAGTTTTTTCTTTCCTGGGCTGTGTATGCTTTAGCTAATGTAGCTTCTGATAAGAAAGATGTTTGTATTTAATTAATGAAAAAATAGTTGCAATAAGAACTGGAGTTGGTTTACGTTTCTGGATATGTTTTCGGGGGGGCATCCTAAGGGAGGTGAAGATAATTTTGCGAAAAAGAGCGAAAAATTAGTTTTGGCGTAATATTTTTCATTTAGAGATACAAAGAGATATCACATAAACCTGGATTTTGGCTAAAATTAAATAGACATATTTAGGAAATAATCTTCCGCGAAGCTGGAATATTTTTTGAAATTGGCCTATTTTGTCAAAAATTTGGTGACCCAAAAAAGTTGGGAGGGAGCTATTTTGGAGAGCTTTCTTTTAGTTTATGCAAGTCAAGTGTAGTATTTGCGCATTCTTTGCAAGTGTACGTACTACATAGTCGTTAGCTGGCTAACATACAATCAAAAGCTTTGCAATTTTAACATAACTTTTTCAGCATTTTTTGCATTTTTGGACAATTGTGTTACTGTTACGCAAATGCACATAGAGTGTGCACTCATCTTAAAATAGCTTAGTTATTGTCCCTAATTTTAGCTGTCCAGAAGTTATTCGAGTAAGTTGTACTTGTCCTGCCGTCCCAAGCAAAGTGTCCCTTTGTGTCTGTGTTTGTTTGTGTGTCCCTGTAGCATGCCTGTACGTATCTCACAACCGTTTTCTGGTACTACCTCCATTAGGTTGGTTGGTGCGTGTGCCTCGAGATGTTGGCGATCTGAAAATGTATATATGCCCATTGACTTTAGTCGCACGAAAAAGTTGTTGGTTATTCCTATCCTTTTTGGTCTATACCAGAAATTCTCGATGAAAACTTTTCAAGAAGATAGACATTCCTACTTCCCTTGTTTTAGTGTTGTTTTGCCTCCGTAGACATCTGTGTCTGTTTTGTCACGTAAATTAAGTGGTTTTTCCTGAAGAAATTCTTTCCAGTTTGTTTGCCATTTGCTGGGCTGGAACAAAATAGTGATCTGCATAATTTGTAGTATCACAAACAGGCCAGGTGTTGAGTCAGATTTTAGGTTTGTAAAATTTTAGAAGTTATTAAAAAATTTAAATTTAAATGTTCGTCTGTTATTATTGGATCTGCTAGCTAGCTTTTTCCTAGGCAAACATTTCTGCGGGGGGGGGGGGGAAGTCTGGGGTAGTCCCCCCAGGTCTGGAGGGGGGCACTGAATTCTGGGGATGGGCGAAAATTTTTTCTAGAAATGCTTAGAAACTAGCTATTTTTTTGCTACTGAGCTAACAAGTATGCTAGTTTTGTTGTTGTTGTTGTTGTTGTTGTTGTTGTTGTCTGCTGCAGCATTAGACATCACAGTGTGATTATCATCACCCGAAGGTGCAACTGTTATCCAGGAAACTGGCCCCGTAAGGTTGGTCAAAAACATCTCAACCAAGTTTGAGCCTAATTTTTAGCTTAAAATAGCTAAAAATAGACCTAAAAAGCCGGAAAATGTTTTTTAAAAATTTACCCTCAAAACCCTATTTTTCGGTTGACTTTTGAAGTCTCAGGGGCGGTTGGTGGCAATTTTGTAATTTTAAACGGCATATGACATTTATGAAGAAAAAACTTGAAACGCAGCTGTCCAATGTTTCGGACAAAGAGAAAAACCAAAACCAAACTTAAAATAAATAAAGGTACATAAACTATCAAATAAACCCATGTTTATGGACCACCGTTTCATATTCAACCATAGTTTCATCTGAGCCACTACGATCGTTATCAGCCGTAGCATCCATCTTCACTTCTCACAGAATCACATAACAAAAAGTATTGTAAGTGCATACACATATTTGGTACATAAAGGTGAACTTTCATATACGGATCGCCTTGTTATGCCCGACCAACCCGATTGAGGGACTCATCAGGGGCTTTCAATCAGGTTATTTTTAAGTTAAATTATCCCAAGTTAAATTTTGTAGTTAAAGGTCGTTTCGTCCCCTAGCGATCAACTCCAGACATTCGTGAAGTTATACATAAAGATTCACTTATACCTCATTCTGTGTGTGCAAACATTGAGTCACTAATTTCCATAAAACATCTACCGATTGATTATGTAAGATATCATTACTATATGAGATTCCCTTAAGATTATTTAGAAAATGAAATTTAAGTTTTCTTTTTGAATAATTTTTATTAATCAATAGTTTAATTAGTTTTGATACCCGAAATACAAAATTATCAAGGTTAGTACATATGACTAAGTATCTACGTATTTCATTTAAATAAATTCTATATGCTACATTCTCTGAAAAATTGCCTTTAATATTAGGAAGCTTAACCACTGAAAAATTAAAATCATCTGTTTTATCATATACCCCACATTCGAACTTATTACCAACTATAGTTACATTTATATCTAAGACACATGCATGGTAACTATTAACATTTTCTTTATTAAGTACTAATGTATCTGGATATATAAATAAATATAAATCATTAAATATACTATTGTCGTTAATTACCGTTATATCATCATTATACCTAAATACATATCTAAGTTTGCTTAATATGTTGAAGTCATGTTTATACAAAAGTTTTTTAACATATAAAAATTCGTAGTAAAACAGAAATAAATTAGCTAACTGTGGGGCACAATCTGTACCCATAGGTATACCCACAGCCTGTTTGAATATCTTATTACCACAGGAAAAGTAAAGGTTATTAAGCAACCACTCTATATTGGATAGTAAGTCTTCTTTTGATAAAATTATTCCTTTATTAGTATTAATACCCCATCTAGCACTGTTTTCGTAAACAATTATTTTACGATTAGAGTTATTAGCATAACCTAAGTTAATTACATATTTAAGAGCTACTATTATAGATTCATGCCTAATGCTAGTATATAGTTGACCAAAATCATAAGTATTAATACTATGAGCGTCTCTACGTTTATTAAGTTTTTTAATAACATTAGATATTGCTGATGACCTATCAATTATCCAGAACATATTAGCTAAATGTCTAGTATTTTTATTTATTGCATTAGCATACACATGCAACCTATCCATAATCAATTTTAGTGCCTTACCAACACCCTTTGACATTTCCTTATTAATTGATCTGTTACTGGCGATAATAGTTCTATATTTTATGGGATTCTTATGAAACTTAGGTAATATATGAATAAAGGGTAAACTTTCATACGCATTATTAGTAGGCCAGCCCATACCTTTAATTTCATCACTGATTGTATTTTTTAAGGTATTTATATCTATATTTTCTACTGGTACATATACATCATTAGTACCATTATTATTAATGATACCAAGTTCGTTTAGGACTGTTTGAATGTAATGCTTTTTACATATAATTGCATACGTTTGAGAGGCTTTATCAATTGAAGTGAAAACAAATTTATTTTTAAGTTTAACAATCTTGATTTAATAATTTCATAATTATCAATACCATAGGAATGATTACACTTAGTATTAGATAAGTAACTATATATATCCTTACAAACTTTATTCATCCAATCTGCAAACAATCCATATGTTTCATTAAATTCCAAATTTTTAAGTCGTATTAGCTTAACAATATATTTATAAATACCCACACTACAGCTGGTAAAAGCTAGACTACTATCATTAAATACCCTTAGTCTATATTTGCATCCCATACTAAGTATATTTTCAATTTCACTATCGTTAACTACCCTAACGTCACCAGTAACTACATGTTTAGAAACGGGACATTTAAACTGTTCACTGTACAATTTACAATCACAATCCATCCCATTCAACATGTAATTATCAATATTTAACTTATTGATTGTATCTTTATAATTAAATATCTTAGTTAATACAGGTTGATCATACGAATACATGACCATAGGTAAGGCAGATGTAGTATTATCCAAAGGCCAGTAACGCTTGTTTTTATTGAATATTTTATTAAACGGTACTTTATCAATAAGCTTATTTCTAAATCTTATTAACATTTTAGGTCTATTTTGTTTTTTATCCACTGATAGTTTAGTATTGATAAGCATTTTAGACATTGTTAAGTCTGTCAAAATATCCCTAAACTCTCCATCTGCTTCTGTTTCAGCAATGAGAAATAACAATCTCCTTACTTCCGATCTCCGTAAATTAAATATACAAGGAATCACTGTTTTACGAAAGGTACGTACATCAGTATTATATAAATCACATAAGTATTCATACAATTTACTAACATCAGTATGTATTTGGGTACTAGAAGGCTTTTTAATTCCTCGACCTCTAGTTCTATTTGACTTAGCGAAATTACTAAATATTGGCATACGCGGCTTTTCATTGCGTAAAATATCATTCAGACCATAAGGATATTTAGTTTTTAATAATTTTATCCAGTGTTCTTCTCTAGTAAGTAATGATTCCCTATTATCACTCTCATCATCTTTTTTGGCTATTTCTTCTATTATTCTTAACTTAAAATTTTTACATTTATTTTGTTTGAAATGGTAAATTAAGTTATGACAACCCGACTGAGAGTTTCCAGCAATGGACCTAATATGTTCCATCATTCTTTCTCGAAACTTTCTTTTTGTTTGACCAACATATTGCATGCCACAATCATTGCACGTGATTACATATATAACATTACAAGTATCACATGACAAGTAGTTATTTTCTGATGCTGAGGTATAAATAGCTGACTTATAAGATCCGTTAAAACTATCATTGGTGTCCACTCTAGTACAAACTTTGCATCTCGCTCTATGACAAAATTCGTAATTAACCACAGGTGAAAGACCTAAACCTGTAGCCCCACCCACAGCTACAGAGGTTGCACGGGGAGGATGTTAAGGTAGGTGGAAACATCCCACAAAACCACCATCCCAAGTGTAGCCTAGCCCAGGGAACCTAACCCGTGACTGAAAAAATCCCCGGTTATAACTGGATCACACACTTGGTGCTATTTTTAGTGGCCATGGCCATAACGAGATAGCTACTCGTTATAATAAATAAAAATAAGCTAATAAACCAAATGTGTATTAAAATGCTTAGATAATTTGCTATAATTATAAAAATTTTTGAAAGAGTGGGAGACCCCTATTAAAATATATATTAATAACAATGATCCAATAGAGCAGAAAATAAACCGATAACGCGGACACCAATCCACAAAATTTTTTCATTTATTTACCTCAAAAATAGAAACTTTAACTTGAAATTAAATTCTGAAAAAGAAATTTTGATGCCCAAGACGCTAAGCGTACTCAGGTTTTCATAAGGTACGTCACCCCGAAGGATGACAGTTTTCATAAAGCCCTCACAGAGTGAGAGTTTTCATAAGTCCTACACTAAATAAATTTTAATCTCAATGACCGTCAACCAGAAGGAAGACAGTTTTTATAAAGGACCCTCACAAAAGTGAAGGTTTTCATAAGGCTTATGCATTAAAAAGCGTATATATATAAATTACAACGGCAGAAAACAAGACACTAAAACAAACTAAACAAAATATAGGCACAAAGAAATTAAGGATGGTCAATCTCAATCATATAAGTATTTGTTGACATATACGGGTGCCTTCGCACCAGCCCATATACCGCCTCATGGGAGCAAACCTCAAAACCTTTTGAGACAGTAATGGGCAAGACAAAGAGAAAAACCAAAACCAAACTTAAAATAAATAAAGGTACATAAACTATCAAATAAACCCATGTTTATGGACCACCGTTTCATATTCAACCATAGTTTCATCTGAGCCACTACGATCGTTATCAGCCGTAGCATCCATCTTCACTTCTCACAGAATCACATAACAAAAAGTATTGTAAGTGCATACACATATTTGGTACATAAAGGTGAACTTTCATATACGGATCGCCTTGTTATGCCCGACCAACCCGATTGAGGGACTCATCAGGGGCTTTCAATCAGGTTATTTTTAAGTTAAATTATCCCAAGTTAAATTTTGTAGTTAAAGGTCGTTTCGTCCCCTAGCGATCAACTCCAGACATTCGTGAAGTTATACATAAAGATTCACTTATACCTCATTCTGTGTGTGCTAACATTGAGTCACTAATTTCCATAAAACATCTACCGATTGATTATGTAAGATATCATTACTATATGAGATTCCCTTAAGATTATTTAGAAAATGAAATTTAAGTTTTCTTTTTGAATAATTTTTATTAATCAATAGTTTAATTAGTTTTGATACCCGAAATACAAAATTATCAAGGTTAGTACATATGACTAAGTATCTACGTATTTCATTTAAATAAATTCTATATGCTACATTCTCTGAAAAATTGCCTTTAATATTAGGAAACTTAACCACTGAAAAATTAAAATCATCTGTTTTATCATATACCCCACATTCGAACTTATTACCAACTATAGTTACATTTATATCTAAGACACATGCATGGTAACTATTAACATTTTCTTTATTAAGTACTAATGTATCTGGATATATAAATAAATATAAATCATTAAATATACTATTGTCGTTAATTACCGTTATATCATCAATATACCTAAATACATATCTAAGTTTGCTTAATAAGTTGAAGTCATGTTTATACAAAAGTTTTTTAACATATAAAAATTCGTAGTAAAACAGAAATAAATTAGCTAACTGTGGGGCACAATCTGTACCCATAGGTATACCCACAGCCTGTTTGAATATCTTATTACCACAGGAAAAGTAAAGGTTATTAAGCAACCACTCTATATTGGATAGTAAGTCTTCTTTTGATAAAATTATTCCTTTATTAGTATTAATACCCCATCTAGCACTGTTTTCGTAAACAATTATTTTACGATTAGAGTTATTAGCATAACCTAAGTTAATTACATATTTAAGAGCTACTATTATAGATTCATGCCTAATGCTAGTATATAGTTGACCAAAATCATAAGTATTAATACTATGAGCGTCTCTACGTTTATTAAGGTTTTTAATAACATTAGATATTGCTGATGACCTATCAATTATCCAGAACATATTAGCTAAATGTCTAGTATTTTTATTTATTGCATTAGCATACACATGCAACCTATCCATAATCAATTTTAGTGCCTTACCAACACCCTTTGACATTTCCTTATTAATTGATCTGTTACTGGCGATAATAGTTCTATATTTTATGGGATTCTTATGAAACTTAGGTAATATATGAATAAAGGGCAAACTTTCATACGCATTATTAGTAGGCCAGCCCATACCTTTAATTTCATAACTGATTGTATTTTTTAAGGTATTTATATCTATATTTTCTACTGGTACATATCTGTGTTTTTTTTTTGCGAAAAAAACTGCGAAATTCCGCACTTTTTTTGAAAATTCCGCAACTTTTTTCGGAGCTCTGCGTAAAGTTCCGCAAAAATTTTTGGCCTTGAGTAGAAATTTTCAGTTGTCTCAGATGAAAATTAAACGTGTTTCACATACTTTTGAAGCAAATTTTTAAAAAATTTTCGCGCCTCCGGCGCGTATTTCTATACGTAGACACCTTTTAATCTTAGCCGAGTTAGAATGCATAGTGACAGCTATGCAATGAAGTTCTTTTACGTTGAAAAATTTGCCAAGGCATATTTTTTAAAAATTTTAGCCTTTTAGCAGTTTGCATTTTAGGATTACTGCCTGCCGAAACTAAACTTTTGAAAATTTCCACTAAGGATTTTCCTCTAGTTTACAAAATTTTCTCAGCTTCTGGGGGCTCCGCCCCCAGACCCCCGCGTGTCTCTTCACTATTAATTTTTATGTATACATATTTATTTATACTATGATTCGGCTTTAGAAAAATAGTTATTTCTTGGTTAATACTATGCCTTAAATGTTAAAAATGTGTTTAAATACACCCAAATTACTAAAATTCATTAGTTATCTTTAAAAAACTAAAAAATAAAAATTTCGCAATTTTTTGCGAAATTCCGCAAAAAATTTTGGAGGACTGCGTAAAAGTTCGCAAAAAGTTTCGACGAAAAAAAAAACACAGGTACATATACATCATTAGTACCATTATTATTAATGATACCAAGTTCGTTTAGGACTGTTTGAATGTAATGCTTTTTACATATAATTGCATACGTTTGAGAGGCTTTATCAATTGAAGTGAAAACAAATTTATTTTTTAAGTTTAACAATCTTGATTTAATAATTTCATAATTATCAATACCATAGGAATGATTACACTTAGTATTAGATAAGTAACTATATATATCCTTACAAACTTTATTCATCCAATCTGCAAACAATCCATATGTTTCATTAAATTCCAAATTTTTGAGTCGTATTAGCTTAACAATATATTTATAAATACCCACACTACAGCTGGTAAAAGCTAGACTACTATCATTAAATACCCTTAGTCTATATTTGCATCCCATACTAAGTATATTTTCAATTTCACTATCGTTAACTACCCTAACGTCACCAGTAACTACATGTTTAGAAACGGGACATTTAAACTGTTCACTGTACAATTTACAATCACAATCCATCCCATTCAACATGTAATTATCAATATTTAACTTATTGATTGTATCTTTATAATTAAATATCTTAGTTAATACAGTTTAGTTTAGTTAAATAAAGTTTAGTGCTTTGTTTGGGGTTGAATAATCATACGCTTGTTGTACCACTTACAACAGTTGCATCCTGTTAGACGCTAAGCATGACGTGACAATACAAGTTGACTAAAGTTGAGAAAAGTTGTACAAAGAAAAAATAGCTGCAGCTTCTACGACACATCTAATATGTACTTGCTGTGTTCATTCAGGCATGATGATTTCTGTGTCTATGGACAAACTGTTTCTTTCTAAAATTTCTTATTTATTTTCGAAGTATTGTAATCTGTTGTTTTCTTCTTATTCCAGGGTGAAAAATATGACGGTCGTCTGGCAGACGTGTGGAGCTGTGGTGTCATCCTTTTTGCCCTTCTTGTTGTAAGTCTGACGTCGCTGACGTGTGGCTTACAATAAACTACTGAGACTCAAAATACTTTTGTAGCACTGACTTAGCTTTTTGAAATTTGTTGCACTGAGCTGTGCTGCTCTCTGGAACGAAGTTTAATCCTACAGACATGAATAGTGCAGTCTTTTTATTACTTGGGAGGGGGGAGGATGGATAATTTTCAGTTTCATGGGTTGGGGGGTTCTAGAAGACTAGAGAATATTTTGAAACATCACGACTTTGATAATCTGAAAAATTCTGGGAAATTATGCCTACTACGGATAATTCGGCTACCGTGCTGTTTATTTTGCTGCACTAAATTGTGCTGTGTTTTGTTGTTTGTTACTGTAGGGTGCTCTCCCATTTGATGATGACAATTTGCGACAGTTGCTGGAAAAAGTGAAAAAGGGAGTTTTCCATATTCCTCATTTTGTGCCCCCTGACTGTCAGAACCTCCTGCGTGGTATGATTGAAGTCAGTCCACAAAAGCGCCTCACTGTAAGTCTATCTTATCTTCTGATCGCTTAATTAATAATTAATTAATTAAGTATATACGTATACTTAATATAGCTGTTTTTGGGTCCTCATCATTCGGTCTCTCCCCTACTTATCTGCCCCCTCTCAGTCCATTGCCTAAATTCATCTTAAAGATTTTTTGGTCAAATTTCAAAAATTTGTCACCGTTGCAAAATCGTCAATTTTGTCAATTCGTCAATCGTCAATTCTAAAGCTAAAGTTTTGAGCTCATTTTAGCTTATCTAGTTATAGCAGCGTGCATGTAGAAAACGGGCTGACTTACTGCATTTATAGCAATTTAGGTTTAGATTTCTCCACTTTTGATCTCTTCCCCCCACCCACCTTTTCGCCTAAAAAAGCCCAGTACTAATTCCATATTCCATCGGTCCAACTTATCAGTTAAGTTTTTTATTTACAAATATATATATATATATATATATATACGTATATGCATTGTATAGTTGTTTAAATGTTTATTATTATATACGTCAGTTCATTGGTATTTTGCTAGGAATATTTTTGGGTCTGGCTGATTTTTATTTTTCCTCTTTGTTATGGTTTCAGCTAACCCAAGTTGTGCGACATCCCTGGGTGGTGGGGTAAGTTTGCCTTTTTTTTGTTATTAGCTTTTGAGAGGGTTTTCTCTAATACCTATCTGTATATATGCCTTGTAAAGTTGCGTTGATTTTTCTAAAAAACTCGCAGTTTTGTTTGGCTCGGTGACATAAGCGGATGATCCCAGGCTACTTTTTTAAATCAATATTTTTTCTTCTAAAGTTGTTTTTTATTAATTTTCATTTTAATAATCATGCGCAGAAGTTTTTTTAGAGTCTTGCTGCAGTTTCGATAACTTTATTTGTGTACAATTTAGTGCTCTATTATAATTAAGTTTTTCTAAAATTTAACCTTTTTCATTTCTTTCCCTTTTCAGAAACAATAAGGCAGAACTAGAGCAAGAACTGCCAATGGCTCAAGTTGTCCAAGTACGGCTAACATATTTTGTTTTTTGTCATTTAACTTGGCTAGAAATATATATTATATATTTAGTGTATGTACGTACTCCTACTGAAAAAATGCTGATGTCACCTTATTGCTTTAAGTTCTTTGCAAAAGTATACTCTTGTCTTGTGCAAAGGTAAAGTGACTCCTGGTGAGAACTCCAACCTACAGGTTATAGGTGCTGGTGCTTATCTCCGGATTCACAGCCCGAAGCCAGGAGGGACAACTCAAATGACTACATCTATTTTCGATTTGTCGCTTAATAAAAAAGTTACAGCAAAAATTCGAAAATTTGGGTTTTTTCCCGCCGCGCTATACCCCAGGAGATATCTCCGTCCTGCCACAGGACATGGGGTGCCGGTGCTTATCTCCGGATTCACAGCCCGAAGCCAGGAGGGACAACTCAAATGTTGACTATATCTATGGAAGGGGTGGGGCAGCCCTTCATCAGGCATTACGCCAGAACACGGTCTCCTGTTACCTTCCCACCGCAGTGGTACCCATTTACCGGCCAGCTAAGGATAGACAGCTGGGTTGGCTGGAGCCCACGGCGATATGTGCTTCTCAAGGGGATTTGTCTTAGTCCAGAAAGTGTCTTGTGTACATTCAAATGTTGTAACACTGTTATTTCTTTTTTAGACCCACGTGATTCCTGCCGAGGAAAACATTGACCCGGACATATTTCGTCACATGAACAATCTGGGTTGCTTCCGAGACCGTGAGAAGCTGATCCGGGAATTGCTTAGTACCAAGTATGTCCCCCCCCTCCCTAAAATTGAGATAATCTTAATTCTTTAGCTTAAGCAGGAACGGAGAGGGGTCAGCCATAACGACCATTGTGTGTGTGTGTGTGTGTGTGTGTGTGTGTGTGTGTGTGTGTGTGTGTGTGTGTGTGTGTGTGTGTGTGTGTGTGTGTGTGTGTGTGTGTGTGTGTGTGTGTGTGTGTGTGTGTGTGTGTGTGTGTGTGTGTGTGTGTGTGTGTGTGTGTGTGTGTGTGTGTGTGTGTGTGTGTGTGTGTGTGTGTGTGTGTGTGTGTGTGTGTGTGTGTGTGTGTGTGTGTGTGTGTGTGTGTGTGTGTGTGTGTGTGTGTGTGTGTGTGTGTGTGTGTGTGTGTGTGTGTGTGTGTGTGTGTGTGTGTGTGTGTGTGTGTGTGTGTGTGTGTGTGTGTGTGTGTGTGTGTGTGTGTGTGTGTGTGTGTGTGTGTGTGTGTGTGTGTGTGTGTGTGTGTGTGTGTGTGTGTGTGTGTGTGTGTGTGTGTGTGTGTGTGTGTGTGTGTGTGTGTGTGTGTGTGTGTGTGTGTGTGTGTGTGTGTGTGTGTGTGTGTGTGTGTGTGTGTGTGTGTGTGTGTGTGTGTGTGTGTGTGTGTGTGTGTGTGTGTGTGTGTGTGTGTGTGTGTGTGTGTGTGTGTGTGTGTGTGTGTGTGTGTGTGTGTGTGTGTGTGTGTGTGTGTTTAATTTTGTGTTTGAGAATCTTTACCGGAGGTTGTTGCCATTTCTGACGTCGACGTTTAATCTCAAAAGACTTTTGTTATTTAATGCTAATATTGCTACTTTGTTTCCTTGCTGTTCGTCCATGGACTATGCCTTTCTTTCTCCCTATCTTTCTAGACACAACACCGAAAAGATGGTGTATTTTCTGCTGCTGGATCGAAAGCGACGTCGACCCGCCTATGAGGATGAGACGGAAGTCATCCTTCGCAGCTCATCCAATGTCTTTGATCCGCCCAGAAAACGAGTGGATACCACTAGATATAATCGGTATCCTATTTATTTGTTGTTTGTTGTTGTTTGGTAGGCGGTCGTTGTTGGTTTCCCATAAACGGCGGACTATATAAGTCCGCTCCCCCGGAGGTAGGCCAGGACTGCCTCCGGATTCCGTCTAAGGCAGGACAGGTCAGGGGACATGCCTAGGTGCCGGATTCGGTGAACGGCGTGGGCGGGGCAATTGAGGAGCACATGGGAGAGGGTCCCAGGCTCCTCTTTGCAGTCAGGGCATATCGGGGACGGCCATTGCTCAGGGTCAATCACATGGCGGAATTCAGACAGTAACATTGATTTTCCAGTTCGGAGCTGACTCAGGATCACCCTGTCCCTTCTGGGGAGACCTGATTCCAGATGAGGTGGAGTGGGGCCATCTTGGCGGAAGATTTCTTTTGTCCGTTGGTGGGTACAACTAGTTAGCCAGGAGTTTCTGACGAATCTCCTGATGGTTGATTTTGCGGAGGCATAGTCGATTGGTACAGCCTCCTGTTGCATTGATGAGCCTTGCGCCGCCAGTTGATCAGCTGTTTCATTCCCGGCTATATTGGAGTGACCTGGGATCCACTGTATCGTACAACGCTGCTCTTCGAGATGCCATAATATCTCCCATATATTGGCTAAAATCGGACTGATAGTGGAGCGGATTCCTGATTTTAGCAGACGGACGACAGACTGTGAATCCGTGAATATGACAATTCTGTCATGTGGTCTGAGGTGCCCTTTATTTCTGGCCACCCATTTCAGACCTTCACTAATCGCCAGGAGCTCCGCTTTGAAGCTGTTGCAGGCAGCCCCTGCAGGGACAGAAATGGAAATTGATTCTTGTAGTCGTTGCCACTCCACAAGAATGCCACTTCCTCCGTTGGAGGTGCCTCCGACGGCTGCTCCGTCGGTCCAAATTTTTACTTCTGAGTTGGAGTGCTGGTTCAGAACTGGCATGGCAGCACGTTTGCGCTGCTCAGGTGGATCACTTCGTTTTGTGGGCGTTGGCAGGTCGCTATTTATTTCGGTTGGTAGCAGTCTATCACTGGGTTGGATCTTGTGAACCGGAAGTAGCGGTTCCCTAGGTAGATGCTCGAGTCCGGCAGATTCAGCTGTGGACTTCCCCATTTCCACCCACGATTTCTGAGTGACCAGGTTTCTTCGGTATCTCTGTCCAGGGAGACACAGCAGTGCCCTTGGATTATCGTTGGGTAGGCGTAGCGATCGTTCCCGTGCTATGGCAGCCAGTTCTTTTGATCTGTGGATTACCGGAACGAGGTTGGCTTCCAGGTGGAGTGCTTCTGTAGGAGCGGCCTTGACGCATCCAGTTATAATCCTTGCAGATTGATTTTGGATCTTTTCTACAGATTGCTGGTGGGTTGGGGCAGCTCCAGGAATCCAGGCGGCAGCACAATATTCCATAGCGGACCGGATATACGTTAAGTACACCAGTCGTAGATCTTCCTTGGAGCTTCCCCAGTTGGTCCCAGAAAGCCGGGACAGCGCCTTGAGTCTTGGCCATAATTTCGACTTCAGCTTCTGGACATGTGGACCGAAATTCAGCAAGCGGTCGAAGGTTACCCCAAGGAATGTTGGAGTCTTGTTTAGGGGCAGATTCATTCCGTTGAGGGTGAGTGAGTTGCAGGTTCCGACTGGCTTCCTTGTTATGCGTGATAAAGAATACGTACTCCGATTTCGCCACGTTGATGCTCATCTTCCAGCGGGCAGCCCATCTTGAGATGGAGTCAAGAGCCTGCTGCAGTGTGGTAGCCGCGTTGTCCAGATCGTTGTTTTGGGTCCAGAGAGCTAAGTCATCGGCGAATAAGGAGACGTTGACATCTGCAGGCAGCTCTAAGGTAATATCATTGATAAAGCAGATGAAAAGAAGAGGCGACAGGCAGCTTCCTTGCGGGACACCATGATGCATTTTTCTCCATTTGCTGCAAGATTCGTTGATCTGGACTTTGGCCAATCTGTCACTCAAAAAGCTTTTTATCCAATTAAGAGTGCATTTTGGGAGTCCAATCCTATTTATTTCACCCTGTCTATATTTCTGTGGAATTACGAAAATGACAGTATTCGGACTACAAACATTTCTAGCTCATATTGGCATTTTTAAGGCTTGTCTTTCTGCTCATAGCTTTAAGTTTGAATCTGCAGTCTGTCTAATGTGTGTATGTAAATGAGAAATGTGCGCAAGAAATTGTTTAATTTTAATAATTTGATTATTTTTTATTTTGATTTTTTTCAGATATAATATTGGCTCACTGACTGACGGTTCTCCCATAAATCCCAGAAAAACTTACGGGTAAGCAAGGGGGGCTTTGAATTGGAGACGAATTTCGAATCCAAATTCTTGCATTTTTTGGCATTTTTACCTCTTTTTTATCCACACATTCATAACTGATAAATCAAAATTAATGTTTTTGACATCAGTCAATCTCTTAAACTTGGAATCATGTTTTCTTTTGTGCTGGATGCTAACCTTCAATCATGAAAAGTATTTGTGGTGGTAATTAAATAAACATAGTCTTAATTTATAGTATGGAATTTGTTAAACATAGTCTTAATTTATAGTATGGAATTTGTTGTTTTAAAGCTGTTTTTCTTGTTCTGTTTTCTGTTTGCAGACGCTCCCGACATCACAGTTTAGGCGGTGGCTCTGAGAACAGTTCCCCGCGGACCTCACCCCTTCCCATGCGTCACTACATTACCACAAGTGCAGGGGGCGGGGGTCAGCACCAATCCCAAACACCCTCCTCCCAGCATCCCCATGCCCAGAGCGGTGGGGGTGGGGGTGGGGGCACCCCTTCCAGCATCATTCTACGTACTGGTTCCGGGACCAATCGAGTATCCGCTGTTCATGCTCAATACTATACCATTGGCGGAGGTGGGACGGCCGGTTCCCCTCATGTCTGGGGTGGGGCCCCCACACCCCAGGAGCAACAGACTGCTGCCTATCTACCCCCTGGTCAGCCACCCCACCCCACCTCTCATCATCATGTTCAGAAAAGTGGGAGTGGGGCCGCGACCAGCCTGGCTCCGCCCCAGAATGCTGCGGGTGGGGCGGGTCGACCCACCCCACCCGCTTCCCCGATGGTCCAACAGCCTTGGAAGTCTCGACTGTCCAGTATTAAAAATTCGGTCCTGGGTTCGCCGAGATTTCATCGGCGAAAAATGAGCGGTACGTATACTCTACCTTTCAACTTTTTTGGGGATTTTTCGAGCAGTTTTTGTTTGAATCGTGAGGATTTCGTATATATAGTATTATTGTTTTGCTCTCTCTCTCTCTCTGTCTTGTTGGTTTTTTCCTGTTTTTTAGTTTTTTGACTTTGTATTTTGTTGTTTTCATTTTAATTTGTTGCAGCAGATTCCGACTCGGAGGACAGTCAAATGCTGGATACTTCTGAGTAAGTCTACGTACAACAGTATTTCTACTTAGGTTTGGGGGGGCGTATCCAGAAGTCCGAACTGGGGACTTTCGGTTTTTACAGGAATTTTTACATGAAGGTTGAAAAGGAGGTTCTAATATTTCCACGTGCGCTGGGAAATTTCGATCTAAAATGCCTATTTATAGCAATTCTTTTCCTGCAGCGAAAAGGTGCAACAGTTTTTATGATGTTTGCACAGAAAATGCTGATGAAATTTGCCCCTGCGCAACTCAAATGCAGGGAATTTTAACTCCAAAAACTGCAACACTAGATACGCACGCCCATGCTTTAGATGTACTTCGGGCAAACTTGTGATATTATTTATCATTATCGTATAAGGTATATAGGATTACGTAGGTACGCGTATTGTAGTTCATAGGGCCTATTTCTTTAAAGATTAAAATGGTCGGATTAAACGGATTAAAAAGCAGCCGGATTAAAATTTTAATTTCTATTTCTTTAATGCAGGATTAAACGGATTAAACGGATTAAAATTAACTCGTTTAATCCGACCATTTTTAATCCGCGGATTAAACGTGTTGATTTTAATCCATTTAATCTGCCATTAAAGAAACAGCGATTAAAAATTTTAATCCGCCAACTTTTAATCCGTTTAATCCGCGTAGCTGCACGAGGATTAAAAGTTAGTTGAAAATGCAAGCGGAAGGATTAACCGGATTAAAATTAATCTTTAAAGAAACTGCAATTAAGCAGGTCGGATTAAAATTAACTCGTTGAGTTTTTAATCCGAAGTGTGAATAAAGAAACAGGATTAGACTAAAATTTTAATCCTACGTGCATTAAAGAAATAGGATTAAATTTAATCCGTTTAAGGGGGGGGGTCACTTTGGTCAAAAATCGATAGTCACGGATTTCGCTCATTTTCACACATAATATGCCCCCATATGTTCTCAAAAATAACTTAGAATATTAGCGTTCGAAATCAAACTGTGACAGAGTTCTTCAGGTTCAAAGCCGGAAAACTTGAAAATTCCGGTGATGAGCCCTGCAAGGTCAGGTGGAGACCAAACGCAACCGAAAATAGGGTTAACCGATACACCAAATTAAAGCCTTTACTAAGGTAATATTTGAGTGCAGACGTGGCTCAAGGCCAGCTATCCAGGCGTTCATAATGCATGTTTGAGTGCTGCACTGACCTAACCTTGCAGGACTGCCCAGTATGACTTTAACTAGTTTTATCTTGCACAGACAACATTTTAGACCCATGGTTGTATGAGAAAAGTTGCTCCTCGTTCCATTAGCTATCGATTGATACCCATTTTGTCTATATTTGGAAAAATTTTAAAATTGACATTTTTTACCTATAAAGATCAAAGGTGCCGCCACAGCGGCATGTTCAATATTGACGCGTTTGTTTTGGCCGCATTATGTGACAGACATAGATATATTAATTAATCTGCCAAGTTTGGTGATTTTTTACCACATAATGAGTAAGAAATTATCAAAAGAATGTGAAAATTATGAAAAATGGCTATTTTTAGCAAAATTTGCTGTTTTTGTGGCAAGTTTTTTGAGCTTACTGTAGATGATAGAAACATGCGAGTACTTTCATAAGACGTGGTTTTATGCGTAGAGTGCAGCTATCTATTGGCCGTTTCTGTAGCTTTTGCCAATCGTTCAGGACACGCAAAAGAGTACCGTAGGTCCTGTTTTTCATGGTCCAAAAATGGCCGATTTTCCAGAATTCTGACTTTAAAAATTCGCCAAAAATCCAATACTGAACAGAATCGCTTCAGAGGAGATAGCTGCACTCTACAATATGTCCTTAATGGTTCTGAAAAGGTTTCAGAGTTCTGACTCTTATACAGCGAAAAATTTTTCTGCCACAATCTTTTTAACCTAACTTTTTCATTTTCCTATGTTTAACACATGTCGAGGTCACCTTTGAGGACCTGTGCAGAACGATAGAAGCAATATTTCGCAAAACGCTCTTGTCTTGTTTCGCGGACCCATGGGGACTACAAAATATGTGAAAATGAGCAAAATCGGAGATGGTCGAAAAATCGGCAAAAAAGTGACCCCCCCCCCCTTAACTCGTTTAACTCGCTGGATTGAATTTTAATCCGCTGAATCCAAGGTGCAATTTCTTTAATGCGGATTAATTTTAATCTAATCCGTTTAATCTTTAAAGAAATAGGGCCATAGTGTAGCTCCGAATAAGATCTGATTTATAGAGTTTGCACACTGACGGCTGATCAAATGTGCAACTAGAACCAGATAAGGAGTTGAGCTTGAGCACCGAATCCTTACTATTATTCCGGTGACTAACTGGACAGACTGATGACATGACAATTTGCGGAACGAGTGGGAAAGGGAGGGTGTGGGAAGGGGGGTTGCTTTTATTCCTTTATTTGGGTAAGTGTTGAAGAAATGTTGACAGAAGTTTTTTTATTTATCTTTTTTGCTCGTTTTTGTTGTAGTTTGGTGAAGAAATCCTGGTTTGGTTCACTGACGAGTTCCACGAGTGTTGATAAAGAGGATAGTCATTGTATTATGGTACAGGAACGATCACTTAATGCTGTGAAAGCCTTGCTCATTCGGGCTTTTCTCACTGTATGTCCTTACAGTATATATATATACGTATGTTGTTAATTAATTAATTAATAACCTTACTAATTGCTGAACAGTTTGTACTTTGTACAGTGCAGATTGCGACGAAGTTTGTAACTATTAGTTTTGGGCTGAATTTGCATTGAAAATGACGTTTCACCAGAAATCTTAACATGCACAGACATGTTGTGTTCAGATTTTCTCTTTGCATTTCTTGTACGTAGTTTTCGGGGCAGAACAGTTTTCAGTTTTCCATTTTTTCTTTTATGTTTTCAGATTCATGAACTGAATCACAGCGTGGTGGGTCAGACCTCCTTTCGCGTGGAGTATAAGCGGACCAGCAGTGGTGGTGTCTTTTCTCGCGGCGTTCGCATGCAGGTACGTCATATTGTGTATAGTTTATTACACTGTACAGTAATAAAACTCTGTACGTACATAAATATTTGTCCAAGATTAGAAAACACAAACTATAGTCTAGCAAACTTAAACTGGACCAAAAGAGTGAATTTTGTGAAGAGTTTATTATTCAAGTTAAGTCTGACCTTGACAAGCTCAGAAATAGAGATTTCAAAATTTTTTTACAAAACTTTAAAATTTTAAAAGTGATAATTTCAAGAATTTTAAAAACTGTAGGAAAGGAATAAATAAACGTAAAGTAGTCGAGTTAGGTATCAAATGAAAGGTATCGTTTAGGATAACGCGAATATGTCTCAAGTAAACGGATTTGGGGCGGCACGTGGTTCCAGCTGGCCCGTGTCACGAAAAATAAAGGTTGCTCCGATCGCTACAAACTTGGGTTCATTTATTGAAAGCTCTCATCATGCTGAGTAAAAGTTATAGCAGGGTCATCGCTCAAAAATGCTGTCTGCGAAAGTTATCCCTCTTAAACACCAAAAATGGTCAGTTTGGGCACTTCTGGAGGGTCTAATCCAGGCTAACGAGAGCTGTAAGCTGAATCACGACGTGTCACTGTGCTACATTTTGCTGCTCATCATTATACTCGAGTATGCAAAATTGCAGCTTTGGATCTTCATGCATGCGTAAGATAAGCTAATTTGAACAAACGTCAAGGTGAAGTTAAATAGACCCTCCAGAAGTGCCCAAACTGTCCATTTTTGGGTTTAAGGAGGGATAACTTTCGCAGACAGCATTTTTGAGCGATGACCCTGTTATAACTTTTACTCAGTGTGGCAAGGCAGAACTGAGAGTGTGCCAGGTAACTGGTAGCAGAGCGAGAGCCGGCGCAGTGGAACTTTAACTCTAAACTCTAAACTGTCACGTGCTGGGATCGCACCCTCACACTGACTCTAAACTTTAGCAACTCTTAGAAACCTTGTCAAGTGCTGGGATTTCACCCTCACACTGACTTGCACACAAAAGTTTAACCTTCGGTCTAATTTAACGGCTTAGGTGTGAACCCGCGGCCTCTAACTAGAATTAAAGCTATTTCTATAACTGTGGATCGTTGCCTAGTCTAGATCTAGACGAAGTCCTCTAAATAAGTCCAAGTCGAAGTCGTTTGTTCGTTTATTTCGCTTTTACTCTCGCAATAAAGCGCACACCAAGCCACTGCAACAAACTGAGAAAACAGGCACTAAACAAGAATTTGCAGACACTTTTATACTGGGTAAAACCCCGCCCTCCGCTTGCGTCGATAGTCTTCCTAGAGCCTATTTCTGGCTCACTTTTTGGGCTTCTGCACTTCTGTTACTTCCGAAGCCGGCCCCGTTATCCTTCAAACCGAGTCGGCTCCTTTCATGTTTTGGCTTTACTAATTTTGTTTTCGACATTTTTAGACTTGCAGGAAATATAAAAACTATGAAAATTCTTCTAAAACTCCATCAAAATGTCAATCCTACGGTAATTCCCAGAATTGCCTAGAACCCAACCCGATATCCAAAAGTTCCAGCCAATTACTGCATATAATGTGACTTCACAATTCCGCCAATAAACAAATTGCCCCGGTCTTACGGTAGTCCGTCGCTCTAAACGCCGCACATTATAGCAACAACGCCAGTACTGCTAACGATTTAGCTGCAACACAGCAACAACATAGTTTAAGGCTACCATTTACGTAGGTACGTACATATTACATAGGTAATCTGCAATAGGCAGCAGGTTAGAAGTTAGGTAGATATATACTGTTTTTAGAGTTTATTATTTAATTTTGTATGAATCATTTAATAAAGCAATGGGTAAAGTTATATTTAAGTTTTCATTATTTTCAACGAACTTTAGATCAAATTTTCTACTTGTGACATCACTCACCCCTCCAAAAGACGAAAGTCCCCTTTCGTACTACACAATGTAAGCAGTGCTACAAGTTGAATTAAACATATACTAGAACACATGTCTATATTAGCAGAACAAGGGCAACAACAACAACAACAAAGGTAAAATTTTGTGTTTCCAGAATGTATCAATTAAAAGAGCAGTTTTTAAATTTTAATACCAGTAAATGTTTCGCGTTTTGTCAGAAAACTAACGTGTCCACAAAGTCTTTTATATATAGTCTCATAGCATCCAATAGCTGTGTTGGCATAGCGAAAGTGTTGTTTGCTAGATGTTCATACGTATGAGTAGAATTTCCAACAGCTGACCTGGTGGTCGCCACAACGTCTTTTCGCTGTCGTATGCAAACTGAGGCATCCTTTACAGCAGTTCTATGTTTATATATATATATATGCTTTTTGCAGTTCGCAAATGCAAAATTCAAGCAAATCGATTGTGATACACTCTGAAGGTTTGCGCCCCTAGCATGTGGTTTTTCGTTTAAAACGCCCAATTTTATAAGTTTTTTGATGTGTAAAGTGCTTGTCTTTTATCGTACTTTTTAACAGAAACATAGCTAGGTATTCCTTTTCTTAAACTACACCTTAACTGCATTTTGTCTCTATTTTTCTTTTAACTGCAGCATGCACTTTTAAGCCCCTCATAAATCACATGTCGGAAACTAGCAAAAAAGCAAGTAGGAACAACAGTATCGATTATTAAATACATTAAAACAAAGCTATATGCACTTCAAACTTAAGAAGAACATAAAACAATCTCGATTAGTACAGCACTTTCTTTAATCACTTTATTATCCAATACTATAAAGCACGACACACAATTGAATTGACATAGCAGCTGGCCAAACTGTTCTCCATATCAACTTGTTTCCATACATGTAAAGCTGATATTTTTAAGACCTACAAATTCAGTGCGATTTTTAAAATCAATTCTTTTCTTTAAGATTCTTTTCCGGACGAAAGGACTTTTTGCCGCGTATCAAACACGCTTTATTTTTCAACTGCATTAGGAGTTCCGCAATTCACCGACGTTAATACCTAGCAAAATACAAAATTTTATTGCGTCGCCTCGAAGTACTAAGCGCAACAATTCAAGGATTAAAACACATAAAACGTTTCAAATTGCAACAACAGAAATTGATTTGATTATTTCTATCTCCAATATTTCCAGTACAGCCTTGGTCGGGGAACCAGGTGAAACCCAAATTCTAGCGAGCATAACTTGACAACTTAACTTGATTACTTTTTTTACGTACACAACTTTAAGCTGAATTGAAATTAGCCATGCCCCTTTTACCCAAACTTCCAGGTATCTGAGCATACTATCCTGTTAACCAGGACTCAGCTTTTTTTGGAACTTTCCACGAGATTACTGCAAAACGTTCTTGCAAACACTAAAACTTAAAGTTTCTAGGTTCCGCGGAACCTACAGATTCGTGTTTCTCTTCGAACGACAAATTCAGCATTTTGTAACAGTACATCAGCTCTCTGCGTAAAAATCATACTAAAACTTAACGTCACTTTCAACGCAATTTTACATTCGGAGTTAGCCAAAAATTGGGGAGCAGTCTGGAATTACAAATTTTCCCTTTGCACCGCCAGGGCCGCTGGCGATAGTGAACTAAGGTACGTATAAATAGAATATTGCCACTACGAAAAGAATTATTTCCATCATTCAATACAATTTTACTCGATCCTTGTAGTTTTGCAAGTGACTTCACACCAACCGGATGAAATACCAACCTATTAGAAACGCAAGTAGCTATGTTGAACTTGGGTCCTCCAAACAATATAAAAAGGCTAAAGCATAATAGAAATAGAAGGAATTGGCTGCAAGCTTTATAAATAAAACTCATGCACAGTTTAGAACGATTACCAAAGCACCAAATATTTTCCGATATTTGTGTGGTCTTGGTGCTAGCAGTAGAAGCACAGTCTTCCTCAAATTTTGGTAAAGCTGCAATTACGTTTTGAAATTTTGGCAAACCATTTTCAACCTCGGGAACAGATACTTTGACTGAACAAATTGCCTTATTTCCGATGCTATTTTTGGCATAACTTTTCTGAAGTAACAACTGATTTTGTTCAAATATCGCTTTATTTTTGCTGTGCATTTCTCCCAAAGCAGACTGCAAAGTTTTCTGATTTTTCATAATAATTTCCTGACCTTCTTTGAAAGATTTCAGAGAAGTATTTATAGCACAAATTTCAGCTAGCAAATTTGTAGTATTACTTTCAGCTTTCTTGTAATGCAAGCGAACATTCGAAATGCTGGCGCAAGCTCCATCTAACTCCGTTTCTGAGTTTCTTCTAGAAAAGTTATCTTCATTTTTAGCCGATGGCGAAACTTCGTGCTTGTGAAAGCACGCCCTAGCATAGTGGCCTGGTTGTAAACAGTAATTACAGATAGGACGACCATCTGCCGTCCAGCCTCCTCGATTTGCTTGTGGCTGATTACTTAGATACTGCAGCTGTGACCCTCGGTCCACATTTCGAGAATTTAAATGCATATTTTGAGCCGGTATTGGGCTGGAATTTCTCGCACTAGACAAGCTTTGCTCTAGTTTATTACGTAATTCTGACAAATTTTCATTAACGTATTGTTGAAACTGCTCGAACTTTTTAGCCTGTGAAATTGCTTGCGAGTGCTGCAACTTCATTGCTTCCACCACTTTACCCATTTCTGTGAGTAAAGGTTCAACTTCGGAATTAGTTTGCTGCTTTTCTGTTTGCGGAAATGAGTACGCAGCAACTGGTTTGGATGCCGGCCTCGTTAAACCTTCTAGAGCTTCGATTTGACGAGCCTTTTTAATGGCATCCCGAAAATCGATAGGATTTTGCAAAATTAACTGAGTTTTATACATAGGATTTAACCCATTTATGAAACTGTTAAAAGATAAGTTCATTGCCGCATCAGAATCCATTTCCGGATAAGCCTTTTGAACTAATCTTTGAATAGCATAGGCAAAATCTTGAACGCTTTCTCGAGGTTTTTGAGTTCGGCTATGAAGTTGCATGCTCGCAAGTCTTTCATACTCGGCAGGCTTAAGTTGTTCTGTGAGAGCAGCTTCTAAATGCTCCACAGTATCTTTTTGAGACGGTTCTAAATTTCTGTAAACATCGAGCGCAAAATCTCTTAAATATGCAGGAAGTACTTGTAATTGCTTGGCATCGTCCCAATTCTGGGCGATTGCCACTAATTTGAAGACTACGAACCAGTCATCTATGGACTGTTCGTCAGATTTTCCAGAAAAAGGTCTCAAAGTATCTTTCGGTAGTGAAACAGTCTCTGTCGGACCCACCAAGACCGGTTTTTGACTTGGTACTGCCGCATTAAAAGTATTGAAAAAACTTTGCTTAAAAGCCATAAAGTCATCTTTCAAATTTGAAAAGTCTTGAAATTCAGTGACATCCGGCAATTCTGAAATTCTCTGAGTGCACGTGGCTAACTCATCTTTCATATCCTCAAGCATTTTTGCTTGTGTTTTTATCGCTTTTGAATGCCGCTCCAGGCGGTCGTAGTCTGGATTTTGCGGAAAAGGTTGAGAGTTATTTGTATCGTCGAACCCACCCTTTCCGTCGGCCATACAGCATAAGGCGCAACAAAGTTTTACGGTTTACAGACAGATATAAACTCTCAAAATTTTACGAGATTTCAAAAGTTTCACTCTTCTGGGACCAATAAAATTTTCTTTTTGCGATCTTTCGGTCACTTCTTCGATCGGGAGCGTTGGTCGGTGAACCACGTGTCCGTCTCGAAATTATATTTACTCTCGTACGGTCTTGGAGATACCAGATTCGTACGTTAACCACGTTTGATTCAGTTTATATTCTAATCACAATTCAAAACACTCTATGTACTAGTCAACTCTAGCCACAAGTAAACTACAATGACAACAAAATTACTCAAATTATATACTCAGATAACCACCAAAAATTTGGCATCCAAGCAGAGTCTGGATTTCTACGAATCACTGGCAAGGACACCCCAACACCGGTCTTCCGACGGTGAAATCGGCTGGCTGAGTTCCTGGCGGGACCAAACTTCCGGAGGAACTTGCAAGACTGGGACCGTCAGTTACTGGCAGCTGAGCGGTCTGCAGTGGCTGAGTTGTTGAGGCTGATACTTCGGCAGGCGGGCACGTCTGCTGAAAGTTTGCGGCAGACTGCTGTGACCTCTGACTCTACACGGCTCACCCAACAAAAAGGGTGGCAGTGGCTTGGTGTGTTCGTTAAGTTCGGCGGACTTCGCTAGACTTATCTCGGCAACCACGCTCTGCTACCAATTGTGGCAAGGCAGAACTGAGAGTGTGCCAGGTAACTGGTAGCAGAGCGAGAGCCGGCGCAGTGGAACTTTAACTCTAAACTCTAAACTGTCACGTGCTGGGATCGCACCCTCACACTGACTCTAAACTTTAGCAACTCTTAGAAACCTTGTCAAGTGCTGGGATTTCACCCTCACACTGACTTGCACACAAAAGTTTAACCTTCGGTCTAATTTAACGGCTTAGGTGTGAACCCGCGGCCTCTAACTAGAATTAAAGCTATTTCTATAACTGTGGATCGTTGCCTAGTCTAGATCTAGACGAAGTCCTCTAAATAAGTCCAAGTCGAAGTCGTTTGTTCGTTTATTTCGCTTTTACTCTCGCAATAAAGCGCACACCAAGCCACTGCAACAAACTGAGAAAACAGGCACTAAACAAGAATTTGCAGACACTTTTATACTGGGTAAAACCCCGCCCTCCGCTTGCGTCGATAGTCTTCCTAGAGCCTATTTCTGGCTCACTTTTTGGGCTTCTGCACTTCTGTTACTTCCGAAGCCGGCCCCGTTATCCTTCAAACCGAGTCGGCTCCTTTCATGTTTTGGCTTTACTAATTTTGTTTTCGACATTTTTAGACTTTTGCAGGAAATATAAAAACTATGAAAATTCTTCTAAAACTCCATCAAAATGTCAATCCTACGGTAATTCCCAGAATTGCCTAGAACCCAACCCGATATCCAAAAGTTCCAGCCAATTACTGCATATAATGTGACTTCACAATTCCGCCAATAAACAAATTGCCCCGGTCTTACGGTAGTCCGTCGCTCTAAACGCCGCACATCATAGCAACAACGCCAGTACTGCTAACGATTTAGCTGCAACACAGCAACAACATAGTTTAAGGCTACCATTTACGTAGGTACGTACATATTACATAGGTAATCTGCAATAGGCAGCAGGTTAGAAGTTAGGTAGATATATACTGTTTTTAGAGTTTATTATTTAATTTTGTATGAATCATTTAATAAAGCAATGGGTAAAGTTATATTTAAGTTTTCATTATTTTCAACGAACTTTAGATCAAATTTTCTACTTGTGACATCACTCACCCCTCCAAAAGACGAAAGTCCCCTTTCGTACTACACAATGTAAGCAGTGCTACAAGTTGAATTAAACATATACTAGAACACATGTCTATATTAGCAGAACAAGGGCAACAACAACAACAACAAAGGTAAAATTTTGTATTTCCAGAATGTATCAATTAAAAGAGCAGTTTTTAAATTTTAATACCAGTAAATGTTTCGCGTTTTGTCAGAAAACTAACGTGTCCACAAAGTCTTTTATATATAGTCTCATAGCATCCAATAGCTGTGTTGGCATAGCGAAAGTGTTGTTTGCTAGATGTTCATACGTATGAGTAGAATTTCCAACAGCTGACCTGGTGGTCGCCACAACGTCTTTTCGCTGTCGTATGCAAACTGAGGCATCCTTTACAGCAGTTCTATGTTTATATATATATGCTTTTTGCAGTTCGCAAATGCAAAATTCAAGCAAATCGATTGTGATACACTCTGAAGGTTTGCGCCCCTAGCATGTGGTTTTTCGTTTAAAACGCCCAATTTTATAAGTTTTTTGATGTGTAAAGTGCTTGTCTTTTATCGTACTTTTTAACAGAAACATAGCTAGGTATTCCTTTTCTTAAACTACACCTTAACTGCATTTAGTCTCTATTTTTCTTTTAACTGCAGCATGCACTTTTAAGCCCCTCATAAATCACATGTCGGAAACTAGCAAAAAAGCAAGTAGGAACAACAGTATCGATTATTAAATACATTAAAACAAAGCTATATGCACTTCAAACTAAGAAGAACATAAAACAATCTCGATTAGTACAGCACTTTCTTTAATCACTTTATTATCCAATACTATAAAGCACGACACACAATTGAATTGACATAGCAGCTGGCCAAACTGTTCTCCATATCAACTTGTTTCCATACATGTAAAGCTGATATTTTTAAGACCTACAAATTCAGTGCGATTTTTAAAATCAATTCTTTTCTTTAAGATTCTTTTCCGGACGAAAGGACTTTTTGCCGCGTATCAAACACGCTTTATTTTTCAACTGCATTAGGAGTTCCGCAATTCACCGACGTTAATACCTAGCAAAATACAAAATTTTATTGCGTCGCCTCGAAGTACTAAGCGCAACAATTCAAGGATTAAAACACATAAAACGTTTCAAATTGCAACAACAGAAATTGATTTGATTATTTCAATCTCCAATATTTCCAGTACAGCCTTGGTCGGGGAACCAGGTGAAACCCAAATTCTAGCGAGCATAACTTGACAACTTAACTTGATTACTTTTTTTACGTACACAACTTTAAGCTGAATTGAAATTAGCCATGCCCCTTTTACCCAAACTTCCAGGTATCTGAGCATACTATCCTGTTAACCAGGACTCAGCTTTTTTTGGAACTTTCCACGAGATTACTGCAAAACGTTCTTGCAAACACTAAAACTTAAAGTTTCTAGGTTCCGCGGAACCTACAGATTCGTGTTTCTCTTCGAACGACAAATTCAGCATTTTGTAACAGTACATCAGCTCTCTGCGTAAAAATCATACTAAAACTTAACGTCACTTTCAACGCAATTTTACATTCGGAGTTAGCCAAAAATTGGGGAGCAGTCTGGAATTACAAATTTTCCCTTTGCACCGCCAGGGCCGCTGGCGATAGTGAACTAAGGTACGTATAAATAGAATATTGCCACTACGAAAAGAATTATTTCCATCATTCAATACAATTTTACTCGATCCTTGTAGTTTTGCAAGTGACTTCACACCAACCGGATGAAATACCAACCTATTAGAAACGCAAGTAGCTATGTTGAACTTGGGTCCTCCAAGCAATATAAAAAGGCTAAAGCATAATAGAAATAGAAGGAATTGGCTGCAAGCTTTATAAATAAAACTCATGCACAGTTTAGAACGATTACCAAAGCACCAAATATTTTCCGATATTTGTGTGGTCTTGGTGCTAGCAGTAGAAGCACAGTCTTCCTCAAATTTTGGTAAAGCTGCAATTACGTTTTGAAATTTTGGCAAACCATTTTCAACCTCGGGAACAGATACTTTGACTGAACAAATTGCCTTATTTCCGATGCTATTTTTGGCATAACTTTTCTGAAGTAACAACTGATTTTGTTCAAATATCGCTTTATTTTTGCTGTGCATTTCTCCCAAAGCAGACTGCAAAGTTTTCTGATTTTTCATAATAATTTCCTGACCTTCTTTGAAAGATTTCAGAGAAGTATTTATAGCACAAATTTCAGCTAGCAAATTTGTAGTATTACTTTCAGCTTTCTTGTAATGCAAGCGAACATTCGAAATGCTGGCGCAAGCTCCATCTAACTCCGTTTCTGAGTTTCTTCTAGAAAAGTTATCTTCATTTTTAGCCGATGGCGAAACTTCGTGCTTGTGAAAGCACGCCCTAGCATAGTGGCCTGGTTGTAAACAGTAATTACAGATAGGACGACCATCTGCCGTCCAGCCTCCTCGATTTGCTTGTGGCTGATTACTTAGATACTGCAGCTGTGACCCTCGGTCCACATTTCGAGAATTTAAATGCATATTTTGAGCCGGTATTGGGCTGGAATTTCTCGCACTAGACAAGCTTTGCTCTAGTTTATTACGTAATTCTGACAAATTTTCATTAACGTATTGTTGAAACTGCTCGAACTTTTTAGCCTGTGAAATTGCTTGCGAGTGCTGCAACTTCATTGCTTCCACCACTTTACCCATTTCTGTGAGTAAAGGTTCAACTTCGGAATTAGTTTGCTGCTTTTCTGTTTGCGGAAATGAGTACGCAGCAACTGGTTTGGATGCCGGCCTCGTTAAACCTTCTAGAGCTTCGATTTGACGAGCCTTTTTAATGGCATCCCGAAAATCGATAGGATTTTGCAAAATTAACTGAGTTTTATACATAGGATTTAACCCATTTATGAAACTGTTAAAAGATAAGTTCATTGCCGCATCAGAATCCATTTCCGGATAAGCCTTTTGAACTAATCTTTGAATAGCATAGGCAAAATCTTGAACGCTTTCTCGAGGTTTTTGAGTTCGGCTATGAAGTTGCATGCTCGCAAGTCTTTCATACTCGGCAGGCTTAAGTTGTTCTGTGAGAGCAGCTTCTAAATGCTCCACAGTATCTTTTTGAGACGGTTCTAAATTTCTGTAAACATCGAGCGCAAAATCTCTTAAATATGCAGGAAGTACTTGTAATTGCTTGGCATCGTCCCAATTCTGGGCGATTGCCACTAATTTGAAGACTACGAACCAGTCATCTATGGACTGTTCGTCAGATTTTCCAGAAAAAGGTCTCAAAGTATCTTTCGGTAGTGAAACAGTCTCTGTCGGACCCACCAAGACCGGTTTTTGACTTGGTACTGCCGCATTAAAAGTATTGAAAAAACTTTGCTTAAAAGCCATAAAGTCATCTTTCAAATTTGAAAAGTCTTGAAATTCAGTGACATCCGGCAATTCTGAAATTCTCTGAGTGCACGTGGCTAACTCATCTTTCATATCCTCAAGCATTTTTGCTTGTGTTTTTATCGCTTTTGAATGCCGCTCCGGGCGGTCGTAGTCTGGATTTTGCGGAAAAGGTTGAGAGTTATTTGTATCGTCGAACCCACCTTTTCCGTCGGCCATACAGCATAAGGCGCAACAAAGTTTTACGGTTTACAGACAGATATAAACTCTCAAAATTTTACGAGATTTCAAAAGTTTCACTCTTCTGGGACCAATAAAATTTTCTTTTTGCGATCTTTCGGTCACTTCTTCGATCGGGAGCGTTGGTCGGTGAACCACGTGTCCGTCTCGAAATTATATTTACTCTCGTACGGTCTTGGAGATACCAGATTCGTACGTTAACCACGTTTGATTCAGTTTATATTCTAATCACAATTCAAAACACTCTATGTACTAGTCAACTCTAGCCACAAGTAAACTACAATGACAACAAAATTACTCAAATTATATACTCAGATAACCACCAAAAATTTGGCATCCAAGCAGAGTCTGGATTTCTACGAATCACTGGCAAGGACACCCCAACACCGGTCTTCCGACGGTGAAATCGGCTGGCTGAGTTCCTGGCGGGACCAAACTTCCGGAGGAACTTGCAAGACTGGGACCGTCAGTTACTGGCAGCTGAGCGGTCTGCAGTGGCTGAGTTGTTGAGGCTGATACTTCGGCAGGCGGGCACGTCTCCTGAAAGTTTGCGGCAGACTGCTGTGACCTCTGACTCTACACGGCTCACCCAACAAAAAGGGTGGCAGTGGCTTGGTGTGTTCGTTAAGTTCGGCGGACTTCGCTAGACTTATCTCGGCAACCACGCTCTGCTACCAATTGTGGCAAGGCAGAACTGAGAGTGTGCCAGGTAACTGGTAGCAGAGCGAGAGCCGGCGCAGTGGAACTTTAACTCTAAACTCTAAACTGTCACGTGCTGGGATCGCACCCTCACACTGACTCTAAACTTTAGCAACTCTTAGAAACCTTGTCAAGTGCTGGGATTTCACCCTCACACTGACTTGCACACAAAAGTTTAACCTTCGGTCTAATTTAACGGCTTAGGTGTGAACCCGCGGCCTCTAACTAGAATTAAAGCTATTTCTATAACTGTGGATCGTTGCCTAGTCTAGATCTAGACGAAGTCCTCTAAATAAGTCCAAGTCGAAGTCGTTTGTTCGTTTATTTCGCTTTTACTCTCGCAATAAAGCGCACACCAAGCCACTGCAACAAACTGAGAAAACAGGCACTAAACAAGAATTTGCAGACACTTTTATACTGGGTAAAACCCCGCCCTCCGCTTGCGTCGATAGTCTTCCTAGAGCCTATTTCTGGCTCACTTTTTGGGCTTCTGCACTTCTGTTACTTCCGAAGCCGGCCCCGTTATCCTTCAAACCGAGTCGGCTCCTTTCATGTTTTGGCTTTACTAATTTTGTTTTCGACATTTTTAGACTTTTGCAGGAAATATAAAAACTATGAAAATTCTTCTAAAACTCCATCAAAATGTCAATCCTACGGTAATTCCCAGAATTGCCTAGAACCCAACCCGATATCCAAAAGTTCCAGCCAATTACTGCATATAATGTGACTTCACAATTCCGCCAATAAACAAATTGCCCCGGTCTTACGGTAGTCCGTCGCTCTAAACGCCGCACATTATAGCAACAACGCCAGTACTGCTAACGATTTAGCTGCAACACAGCAACAACATAGTTTAAGGCTACCATTTACGTAGGTACGTACATATTACATAGGTAATCTGCAATAGGCAGCAGGTTAGAAGTTAGGTAGATATATACTGTTTTTAGAGTTTATTATTTAATTTTGTATGAATCATTTAATAAAGCAATGGGTAAAGTTATATTTAAGTTTTCATTATTTTCAACGAACTTTAGATCAAATTTTCTACTTGTGACATCAGCATGATGAGAGCTTTCAATTAGTGAACCCAAGTTGGTAGCGATCGGAGCAACATCCATTTTTCGGGACATGGGCCGTTTGAACCACGTGTCTCCCAAAATCCGTTTACTTGAGACATATTCGCGTTCTCCTAAACGAGACCTTTCATTTCATACCAAACTCGACTACTTTACGTTTATTTATTCCTTTCCTGCAGTTTTTAAAATTCTGAAATTTTCAATTTTAAAGTTTTTTAACAATTTGGAAATCTTTGATTTCTGAGCTTTCAGAAAATATACATTGTTATACTTACCTTTGGTAATAAAGCTCTCCACAAAATTCACTTTTCTGGTCCAGTTTAAGTTTGCTAGACTTTAAGAAAGGTGTGACTGGATTTTGGACCGACCTAGCCTAATTTTGACAGCAATCCGCGCTTCTGTAGTTTCGATAGGGAGCGTAAATAATTGGGACTGGGAGGAGCACTCTGCCTTGCTCTTCGGGTTTACTGCTTTCCCCCTCCCCATTACTTCGTATTTGGTCATCATCCTTTAAGGATCAGTATTGCTATTCATTGATTGATTGATTGTAGGTTGATATAATACCGAATCCTCAAGGTGGAGGTGTGTCCGGTCCTCAAGTAGCGGGTGATCTACAGACCTATGTGATACAGTTTACTTTGGTTGCGGGTACGTTTCTTAGCTATAGCTATATATACCTTTTTGAAGATGGCTCGCTTTTGCGATTATGGCAACTACCCTATAGTCTTAGTACTAAACAATTTAGTTTAAGTATATCCTAAACTTGACAATATGTTAGACCAAACAAAACCCACTCTAGAAGCCCCGGAAATTTTGCGGCCAAAAACCTTGAGTGTGCTGTGCTGCCCTGCGATCAGTGGGGAGAAACCCGGAGTCGCAGGTTGTAGGACATTGGATTAGAATTGCTTTTCTGGTTTTTTTCAGTTGGCGTACAAATTATGTAGCAACTTTTTTTCCAATATTCATTTCGTTTTCTTTTTCCTTTCTTTTTCTGCAGGACCAGTGCGACGTTTTGGGCGCCTGGTGGACCACCTGACGGCCATCATTCAGTCTCAGACCAATCGGCCCCTGGCCGGACCCGGTGGTGGTGGTGGTGGTGGTGGTGGAAATTCGGCGGGGGCTGATGCCTCCGGTCGCCCTGGGGGTACCACAGAAAATGGGAGCGGGGCCACGGTACCCCAGACCCCTATGGTGAGACCCCGACGTCTCTCGGATTCCTCTGTGTCCTCCGTTTGCTCTGAAAACGGGAGCTCTAGTCAAGGGGGCATGGCCGTAGGGATCACTTCTACGGCTCGTGGCACGGCGCCTCCTATCAGCTTTATTCCCCATGCCAAAAGTCAGGTATGCCCTTACGTAGCCATACTTTGTGTCAGAAAGTCAAAGATTGTAAAAAAAAATTAAAAATTGCTGACTATTACTAGAATCTTATTTCTGTGTGTCTAAAGTCATTGATGAAAATTTATTTCAGCTAATTTAATTAATTTATAATTAAGAAATTACCCTGTGATTTTTATGTGGTATGTAGTTGATAAAAAAACTGCAATAAACCAAAAAATATTAATATGGTACTAGAACTGTACCGGCGTGCCTACAGTACGTATCTATGTTCGCCTGTCAGTTCTTTGAATTCAAACTGTGAATTTTAAGCATAAATTTAAGAATTTTAATTTTTGATTTTTAACTAATTAAAGAACCACAAACACAACAAAAATTAATGTGGACTAGTATTAATAAAATTAAGCCAGTAAAATTGTATACTGTTGTTGCATAGAAATAAGAATTGCAACAGCATTGTGCCAGATCACATATTGTATAAGTGCATTATTTTCATATACGGACCGCCTTGTTATGCCCAACCGATCTGATTGTGGGACTCATTCTGTTATTTCAAATTCTCTGTTTTTTTCAGGGCTCTGAGGGAGCTGCAGGTCGTTCTTCCGGTGGCAGCGGCAGCGTGAGCGGTAGCCGGTGTGAGATGAGCAGCGGACCAGGCGGTGGCTCATCGACCAGTGTTCCGGCCTCGGCAGGATTTTCGGGGGTCGGGGCGGGTGCCCCCGGTGCCCCTCACATGATGGGAGGGGTTTCTGGTCGTGGTTCCTCCATTAACAGTGAGTCCACCTCCACTCAACCCACCAGCGGGGGCAGTAGTCGTTGGAGTTTCAGCAGTGTCATGAGCGGCATCAAATCGCCCCTGCCCACCCGGCGAAACACTAATCCCAATCCGACAGGAATTGGACCCGGGCCTGGGCCGGGGGGCGGTGTCCATAGTTCCCGAGTGAGCCCGGTCACACCGCCCTGTGGAATGATGCCTCCTGGCGGTGCCGCCATACTCGGAGGGACGGTCTCCGCAGCCCATTCCACTCAGAGTGTGGACGCGGCCAGCTTTATGGCTACCACGGGGGGCGGGGGGCCGGCCGGCGGCCCGCGCTATCGCTCCTCATCCTCTGTACTAAACGGTGGGGGTGGGGAAGCGGTTTGACCCGCCCCCTCCTCAAAACTTTTGCCCCCCCCCTTTTCTTCCTATTTCTCTGTCCCTATTTTTGATGATTTATGTATAATGTAAGACTGCTAAATCTTGGTATTTTCTGGTTTAGAAGTTTAGAAGGTTTAGAATTCGTAATGTGCGGTATTTCTCCCTCATCCCCCCCCTTCGAATTAATTATTGCTGTTTGATGTTTAGGCGCCTCATTATTGTCACTGTGTGTTTTTATGATAATGTCATCTGTTAGTGTTACTGCCTGTGGATTATTGTTGTTAATGCTTTGTAGTTGTTGTTGTCTTTGTTAATTTTAATTGTGGTTTCTTTCAGAAATGTTTATGTTTTGAATTTTTAAACCTTTGATGTATAGTCGTGTAGGATACGTGTCGTAATTGGTTGAAAGACCAACAAACGTATATAATTTTTGCGCTACCTGAAATTTTAATCAGTTATATAAATATGTTAGGTATGTAGTATGTGCAATTTTTAATTAATTTAAGCGATAATTTTTACTTAGAAGAACTCCAACACGATATTGTTTGATTTCGTAAAAACCATTAGAAGCTTTACTAGCAGCTTTAGTTTTGGTTGTCTGTGCTTATATATAATTTTGTTAGTCAAGTTTCCTAACATTGAATTTCTTAATCTACTTTATGTGCTGTTGCCGTTTCCGTTACCTTTCATGAACCCAATAAAGACATTCTAAAGAAGATTTACTTCAGCTTTGCATGTTTTTTAAAATTTTTAATTTTGCACTCGATTATTAGCAAAAGTATTAGAGAGTTTTTGGACCAAGCTTTTTTGAAACCTTTCTTATTTAAAAATTTGACTTGTGATACATTACTGTTATGAATAAGAACCAATATGGGAATGGATGCATACTAATGTTGTGTAGTAGTTTGGTTGCATTTAGTGCCTGTCTTGCCGTTAGTAGCAGGTAATTTCCTTTTTTGGACTTTTCTTTCAAGAATACAAAATTAAAGTTTAGTCATTAATTTCTTGTTCTTTGCGGTCATTTTTAATTGAGTGCATACCCAATTTCTAGTGTACTGTGTAGTACATTAAAAGGTTATACTTTTGCGGCATACTTGCTTTGTTTACTTATGTTAAGTGAAGTCCAAATTTTGCTTGCTTGTTAACATATATCTTACCGTTGTTTTTGTAGCTGGTGTGTGAAAACATGACCTTTTGTATTAGAGTTTCTAAGTAACTAAGTATATATGTTTTGTTTACATTGCAGTCCACATGAAGTGTTGCTTTTATCTGTGCTGTACTTTTTCCTGTAGTTTTGATCCGTTTTATTTCTTTCTTTTGTACAGTTTTCGCTGCTTGTCTACCAAAAAGCCTGTGTTTATAGTTACTTATATATATGTTTCATCTTTTTTGTTTATTTTATTTAATGTGTGCTGTATATAATATGTTAAGGTATGTACGTAATGTCTTTTTATTTAGTTATTTATTCATGCTAGTTATAAATCTCGTTTAGGTAACACTGCTCTGCACTTCTTCTTAACATTTTGTTTTGTGGTACACATGTAGGTCTTTAATTAATTATCCGTCTGTTTTTGTCATGGCTTGCTTTGCTTATATCTTATTATCTTGATTTTGTATTTAACTTGTAATTTAATCTTATTCATGCCAGAAACTTTTTCCCTGGGAAGTGTTAATGGGTTATATATACGTAGTGTTTCCAATCAGAACTTTAACTCTGAATTAAATCCGAAAAAACCTAGTCGCAAAGGCATTAGCAGAATTCTAAATGCAAGTTGTTGCATTACCAATTTGGAAGTATTGTAGTTTTTGCAGCTCCACGGTTAGTCTTTAATTTTGTTGGCTGCAATGTAATCCACTGTTAGCGGTTATTTTGACTAAATTCTGAATCTGATAACATTCTTCTAATCAGCAATACCTGTGGATTTTATCGTAGCTTGCAAGCTACTTGTCGAGTGTTGAATAGCAGTATTTTATGAAATTTAGCCTGGTGTTTGGTTTTGTCGTCGAAAGTTCTGAACAGTATACACAGGATTTAAGAGTTTCGTTTCATGGATTTTCTGTAATTTAGAGTCGTTTCATGGATTTTCTGTAATTTAGAGTCGTTTCATGGATTTTCTGTAAATTTAGTGAAGTTTCACTGTTTGTTTTAATTTTTGCTGGATTTTCATTTGTGTAAGTCTGTGAATTGGTCTCTGCTGTATCGTAAATTCGTAAAGCGCCTGTTGGGATGTGATCTTGTTTCCGTTTTTTTTCCATTCCATATAACATTCTCTCTAGTCTCGTGTGTCATGTTTTTTGTTTGTCCTGTTTGTACTTTGTTTACTGTATTCTTTTTGCCAGTAGCATATTATATTAGCGTCTCCTTACGGTTGAATTCTTGAAATAAATCGTGAAGTATTGCTTTTCGTAGTTGGTTTGGTCGTAATTTAGGTTCAGGTAAGGTACTTAATAAACTGGGCTTAACTAGAACTGTTCTAGGAATCTGCGGTTTTTTCAGGGTTTCAGAATTGATTAGGGACCGGTTTTGCATTTTGGGACAATTTGAAAAGCAATGGTCTTCCTCGTTAAGCTCTTGAGGATAGCAGCATCGAAGAAATCGATTTGGATCGGCAGCCAAAATCAACTACCGATCCGATCCGGCAAATGGCCGGTGATCCGATCCAATCCAGCCCCGGATCGGACCGATCCGATCCGACCATAATGTTAATTTTCAATTGTAGACACTTAAATTGCTATATTTTCCGATTTCCCCTTATTTTGCAAAACTCTTCATCAAATTTCTCACCTGAATCATATTGAATAATTCTGAAAGTCAAGGGAATGGAATGAACAACCGCCCCACAGTGCTATATCAGTTCAAGTACAAAAGACGCAAATATACATATGCGTAGTGTATATGTGCGCAAAGGTATCAAGAGGAGCACTGTGGACACACCTCTATGATTGCACTTGTTCGCCCCTAGGCCCTATACTATTCACACCAGCAGAACCGGTACAACTCCCAAATGCCATAAAGTGAAATCCATATAGTGGAATACAAAACGACATACAGCACAAGAAAACGCATTACAGTAGGTACTACTAGCTCAAGTGCCCCCCGAACAAGTGCGATCAACAACTTACTTTTTCTAAGCTGTCCCCTGGCGTTGATATGCAGCATAGCTCACCTACCTACCCCAGTTATCTCGTGGGAACTAAATCCATCATGAGCCACGATTATCTGACCATGACAATAAATATTAGTGAGTATAGGAGTTTAGATTAAATTTAACAGAATAATTATGTAGACTCCAAAGTCATGAATATATAATTAAATTTTAGAGTACTATTTTCAGAATACTATATAATATAGGTACTCAGGCTAGGTATTCGCAGGACCCGGCTCATGAGTCCGTGTCAAAAACTGCAGCTGCAGAATGTGTCGTCACCTTTGGAAAAATAACGATTTGTTTTGTTTTGGGAGTTTAAGATCTAGTGAGAACTAAAGAAAAGACAGTAAGAAGTGAGAACTATACAAGGATACGATAAAATTGAAGAAACTAGGGTGTAAGACCAAAAAATGTGCGTACAAACTTTGGTTGTATTTATAAGCAATGAATGTTTATAGGAATAAGTTAAGTTTCGTACCAACATTTTATTTTCCTTTTCCGGAATTTATGTCTGGAATGAAATTAACACAAAATAGAAGTCTGACCAAGAATTAAAGAAATACATAAATATACTCTCATGCTAATTCATGAACGATCCATTTGTAGACGTGTAAAACATCAAAATTCCTATGTTAGTAGTAGTGCATGCGACCTCTACCAGACTCAATTCTCACACCCGCGGCTCATCAGTGGAGGAGTGTGGAATCCAGTTTTTTAATTACTTTTCCAAGTCCCCCCAAAAATGTGCCAAAATTAGTTTCGCCGCCGGTCGCCTCAAATTAGTGAAAATTAGTTGACATATATAGGTATAAACATGATACAAGAATTGTGACAACATACAACGTAAACAAAACGTCTATTTAGAAATATGTATCCAAGAATTTAATGGTGAAATGTCTAAAAGATTATTAAAATTGTTGTGTTTACATGACTTCAAAAAGTAGCGTTTCAAACTACGAACTTTATATTTCTTGTGTATAAGTTTTTGATACAATTCTGTTGAAATTTTTAAAAAGTCGTCAGAATTATACTACACAAATTTGAGATTCTAATAATTTCATCAGCAAAAACGTTGTAACAGCAGAATTTGGAAATATTGCTTTCTATTTCTGGCAAACTAACAGCATTAAACGAGAAAAATCTTTTTTTATCAAAAACCGAAGTTATAAATTTTCCATTATCTATGTTAATTTTTATATCTAGAACGTCTGCTAATGAAAAATGTTCATTTACTAAGTTCAGTTCTAGATCCGATGGGTAAATGAGTTTCCAAATTTCTATAAAAATTCCGCCGTCATTTATAACGGTTATATCGTCAATATATCGAAAAACATATTTAAGTAGTTCAAGCGTTTTATAATCGTTTAGATTAGTCAGAAGTTTAATAAATTTGAATTCGTAATAAAACAATACAAGATTTGCCAAGAAAGGTCCACAACTAGTACCCATCGGGATACCTACTTTTTGTCGAAACACTTTCCCACCTACACAAAAATATGCATTATCTACCAACCATTTACACATTTCACAAAAGGTTTCATAGTCTACGTATCTCTTAGATGTGTTATCACTGAAATAAGCGGATTTAAAACCAAAATTTAATTTTCTTTGGTTGTGTCCAAAAGCAATTTTAGCTATTGCATTTATTGCCTCGATAATTTTATCGTGACGTAAATTTGTATATAACTGAGAAAAATCGAAAGTATAGACTGATTTTGCATTGTTTTGCATAGAAATTTGTCTCAAACAATTAATTATAGGTTTGCTGCTATCAATTATCCAAAAAGGATTACAACCTCCATTGCATCTAGCAATTGTGCTGCTGTATGCTTTCATTCTTTTTCCTGCTGCGCCTCAGCGCAGCAGGTCTCTTATATTTGCTCAGATCCTCTTTTCTCATGTGTTCTCATGTTAAAGATCTAACTTTACATAAAAGCACGTAGTATGTGCTTTAAGATAGGGTTCACATAAATACTGTGTAAACTTTGTTTACATTTCATATTCACAGATTATACAGCTACAGCTACAGCTAAGTTATGAAATTTTGCACCAAACTGCTTTCAAACAAATAAAGTGAACACTCTGTTTCGCAGGAATTCTGCACAAACATCTCAGTCTTATCCAACAGGTGCTGTCAGAAATCGGTATTTTGAAACTGGATTTTCTTTTCGGTTCAGTTTCGCTTTTTCTCTTCAGCGTCAGAATTTGAACTCGAACTTCATTGGATTCGAGAAATCTGAGCAACAGTGCTTTTGAATTAGAAAATTAACGTGAAGATAAATCGCCAATTTCTCAGGCTCTCCAGAGACTGAATATATTTCTCTGTCCAAAACCAGTAAAGAAAACTGTAACCTGAATGGTTTCTAGCCCGGAAATGAACATACTTTTTTCTTATTTTTCATTTTGCCAAAATTCCGTGCTTTTATTAAAAGAAAGCGTTCTGCGCAGCAGGCCTACAATTTACCGAAATGTTACTGTGAATACACTTAAACTTTTGCATACAATTTTGCTTGTTAAAATTGTCTTTAAAGAATAACCAATATCTTTAGATAAGCTATTGGTTACAGCAGCTCTACTAGAAACAATTGTATGAAACTTTATAGGATTTTTATGAAATTTAGGCAGAAGTTGAATGAACGGTAATTTTTTGTCTGAAAAGTCGATGTTATGACCGAAATCGTTACATTTTTGCAACAACTTGTTGATTATAGTTTCCTTATTTTCACCAGAAACTTCATAAGTGTCGTTACCATTAGCATTATTTAATCCAAGTTCATTAATTAAAACTTTTCTATACAAGGTTTTACAAATGAAAGCATAATTTTGTGACGCCTTGTCAACCGATGTAATTACGAAATGTCTTTTTAACCTTTCCAGTTCTTGATAGTTGAAAGGCTTTTCTTTTACAAAACAAAAGTTATGATTTTCTAATTCCTGTACTACTTCTCCGACCACTGACTGTATCCAAGGATAGAATATATCCTTATCCTTGAACTTATTTTTCTGCAGATACTTGGAAATGGCAGATTCTACTTCTTTAACTAATTCCGTGGAATTACCTTTAGAAGGTAAGCGATATTTTGTTCCCTTTTCAAAAAGTCTTCGTAAATTAGTATCTGAGATTATATTTAAATCTCCCGTAACCACATGTCCGTGAAAATTGTCTTTGAACTTTGAATTAGCACAGTCACAATTACCTGAAACATCATCATCCAAATTAACTGTACTAGCAAATTGTTTGTAGTTGAACACTTGACTAGAAAAAGGTTTGTCGTAAGTATAAATTACTTTAGGAAAACATTTGTTTAGATCTACGTCTGGAGGCCAAAAACCTTGAACTTTATTGTTTGCAAAAATTTTTGCAAAATTTATTTTGTCATATAATTTACTGGAGGTGATCTGATCGCGTACGTTGCAGCAGGTAGCTGCATATAATGTAAGTTTTAGGAACATTAATTCTATTTTAACTTTTTGTTTCAGAGAGAAGATCAACGGCACAGGAGGCGTGTATGGACCCTCCTGTGTCCAACATCAAACTCTGAAGTGGATATCTTATGGAATGGATGTATGGAATGGATTTATGGAATGGATTTTCAACTAGGACTTGGATTTATGGAATGGAATTTCAAATGGAACATCTGTCAGCTAAGTTCTCGAGTTCATTTTCTTTAAGCTTTAAGTTTTAAAATAAATTAGGTTCAACAAAATTATAATATATAAATTGAATTGAGACATTCAAGTTGTGATGGGCATGGGGGTGAAAAAGGTCCCCTGTGTCTCTATTACAACTTGAATAGAAACACTTCTTCATCGCTAATTTGAAGGTTTTTCGATTCGTATTTTTGAGTAAGTGCAAAACCTAAAACTTTATTTCTTAAACATTTCTTTATTTTCCACCAAATCATAAAAGTGCAAAAATTTTACTTGCAAATATTGAATTACGAAAATTTTGCTTGCATTTCAGAGCTTCACAGACCGCATTTTTCAATCTTTCCTATCTTAGAGCTCGGCCTCCCCTACCGTTTCCGTTACTGCAGCGTATTTTTAATCCCTTTTGCTTTCCGAGCAGGCTATCAGCTTTCCGCCATCTTAGTTGCTATTACCAAGCGGGGGGCAACAGCAGTCGGATTAACGACTGCTGCTGCCTTGGGCGTGACTGCGGTGCTTCGGTGCCAATAACCGTATGGTAGTTTCGCTTGGGGATCATGTTTCTGTCCGTGATCTTCGTCTCTCCGCCTCTTGACAGCGGTCTGCGGAGAGCACCACTCACGGGCCACGCTGTGTGCCTAGATAGTGGATGAGCCCTGACCAAAAAAAAATAATAATTTACTGACTTTTTTACCAATATTCTGAACGTTTACAACTTTATCTAATTTGTATCGAAGCAGATCTTTTACAATTTCATCAGCATGTACAGTGTTTCTATTTAGTACATGCAAATACAAAGCTTTAGCATCTCTATTATTTAAACTGTACATGTTTTAACATCGTTCGGAAATGGAGACGACATGGAAAATATACCGAAATTATATTATATAATATATAATATAATATATTATATATTATATTATATAATTTTATTATATAAAAGATTTTATGTACGGAAAATCTAAAATATACAAAGGTTTGCTAAGATTTATGCACATTGAAGATTTAGCTTTTTTCGTGATCAAACAGATCTGGTTCTGCGCCATACTGTTGCACTTACAACCTTTTCTGCCACAGAACACCCACGTTTCGGGTTTTCAAAATGTAAATATTTTAGTGCTCACTTTTAATGGTTATTATTTAAAAGCTCTTGACAAGCTGAACACGTTTAATGCTATCATTGCCCCAAAATGCACAAGATTTTCGGGATTTAAGCGTTTTCCATTACCCAGAATCCCAGAAATGCCCCCTGTTCCCGAGATTCACAAAAACTTCCATCCATGAATAGTGAACTCGATAAATTGGAACATTTTCAGCTATTGGTTCCAGCTCATAATTAGCTTTTAAATAATACCCTATCATTCAAATGCAAGTGCAAAAATATGCACGGGAGGGGGATGGCTGCAAATTTTTTGCAGCTCTACAAAATTTCGAATTATCTATTCGAAATTTGCAGCCATCCCCTGAAGGCTCCAGCTACTATCAACAACAGCAGCAGCAGCAACAACAACAACAACAACAACAACAACAACAACAACAACAACAACAACAACAGCAACAACAGCAACCGCAACCGCAACAGCAACAACAACAACAGCAGCATCAACACCAACAACTGCCACAACACCCATCCAGGAGCCCCCCTCGCTCGCCAGGGGTTACCAGGCGAGTGGTAAGCAAAATCCCAAAGTATGTTAGTTTAACTTATTTCAACTAAAGACAAGGCTTGGGGGGTGGAAAAGGTCCCCCCGGGTCTCTGTCTTATTAAGATTTGTTTAATTAGTTACCAAGTCACGAATGTAAAGCTCTACGCAACACACAAGGCTGATCAGATTGGGAGAATGTACCATCTGCATCAATCGGCCGCAAACATGAGACTTTGGATCCTAAGGATCCTTCAACAAAATTACAATGTTTTGTTTTTCAAACGGGCCAGCTGGCCCGGACTTTAGCAATCCCCCCTTTCCGCCTATGTCAATTAATTGTCCGAGAGTTAAGGGGCGGCCGCCTTCGGGTGGAGCTGCCGAGGTGCGTTCATCACATAGACGGTGATGGACAAATCTCCAGCCTTGGTAAACGCCTCGGGTAATTGTGAAGACAATTATTCGGTGTCAGCCAGTCACCCTTCCCCAATAGTCAAAATTTAAAATTATCGTGGCTGACACCACTCCTAACAGGTGCACATCCAACTGGAGTGGGGCGTACGAAAAAAAATATGCACCTGTAACATCTCTATTTGATCACGGATACGAAATTTTGAATGTGGTAAAATTTTGAAGAAATTAAATATTTTTGATAAATTAAATAATATTAAATATTAAATATTTTCCGTGATTCAATCCCGATATGCAGGTTGTTCTAAATATCCAGTTTCAGGACGATTTTAAAAAATATACATTGTTGAGGTTTGCTCTGAGGCATAAATTCGCAATAAACGACCAAAGTTTGCACACACAATTTTGGTCGCACAATAGCATATACAAAAGTGCGTCCGGCGGGTTTTGCAGGTATTCTCAGCAAACGCACTTTGGCGAAGCATTTTCTTTCCAATTTCAGACAACGTTCCTATTAGTTGAGAACATTTAATCATACCAGAATAAGTCACTCAGCGGTCAGCGGTACTGAATTTAAAAAGCGAAACAGACTGTCCAAAAATTAATTAGCAGCAAATATTAGAGAGCAATCCCATTTGACTCTTTTTATATATGCATATACAAATTTATTTATCCAGAGAGAGAACATAAAACAAAAACATTAACAACAGAAAATTCAACGTTTGAACAAAGTCCGAAAAGATTTCGAAAATTTCTTCGAAAGAATTTTGCAATTTTGTAAAAAATGGGTAGGTACAAATTTTCAAAATTTGCCTCACTTGCCGGGTCGGCGATCCGGAAAAATCAAGTCGATCCGATCCGAAAATTTGTCGATCCAATCCGATTCGATCCGACCCCGGATCGGGCGATCCGATCCGATCCGCCGACCCGATCCACATCACTACTTACCAGCATCAGCACAATTTTCATAAATCCAGTCGAAATAGTTTTGCATTGATTTCAAATGCAATCCAATCGCGCTTTAACTTTAGTACTCAACACTACCAAATGCATCTCAACATTTTGAGGATCTTCGATTAAGGATTAAGATTAACGCTTAATCTTATCCTTAAAATTAGGGACCCCACATCAAAAGAAGACTACATCCAATAAAAATTTAGGAAAATGCCCGACTGTGCAAACTACAAGCACTCATAAGGAAGTGACCACACTATGGAAACTACCTACACAATATTATATATATATATATATATATATGTGTGTGTGTGTGTGTGTGTGTGTGTGTGTGTGTGTGTGTGTGTGTGTGTGTGTGAGGAAGTGAGTATTGTGATGTTCTAAATTCTGCAATCGTCCTATGACCCGCTTGGTGTTCGGTTCCCGGTTTGTAACCGACCCGGTTGACTTGACGGAATGACCCATATTCGCCGACGGATCCGTTGATTTGGCTGTTGCCAGCGACTACTCGATTTGTCTGGCCAAAGACACAGTTTTCCCCAGTGTCAAATCCTTCTCGAACAGTAGACGTTGGTGGGTTCGACTGGACGCAACCGTCTCTCAACATCTCGTCAGTCAGTGCCCCGTATTCGCAGTTCGCCAAAAGAGGACGTAATTCCGAATACCAGTCGTTGAAAGGCTCGGTAGGGTACTGTTGACGCTTACGAAACTCAAAGCGACAGGAGACAACGTTTTGTTTAGGATCAAAATAATCTTCCAGAATCCTCAAGGCGTCTTCAAGATTTAACTGTAGAAGACTCTTTGACCTTCCGTTCCAAAACAGCTAAGCAGGACCGCCACTCTTCTTCCCGCCGAGAACTGCTGTCTCACCCCCCTATTCCAACCAGATAGTTGTTGAACACCTTCTTCCGGCAAACTGCCAGGACAAGCCAAAAGTGTCGGAGGGGGCAAAGCTTGTTCCGTCGACGAGTCTTTTCCTGCGGTTTGATCCCACCCATTGCATCTTGTATCCAAACCAAAGACTGAGCTTTAATCGCAAAACAGCAGACTTATATAGTGCTCAACCTTAAGAACTTTTCCTTCATTTTCCAACTAACGAATACAATCACAGGTTAAATCTTCTCTTCTTAAAAATGTTCAAATTTACCTAAAATTTAAATTATAATTCTCTTCAGATTCTTTGTCTTCTGACTCCACTAGTAAATCTTGTAACCTGTGATTGTATCCGTTCCTTGGAAAATGCAGGAAAAGTTCTTGTTTAGAACTAATTACTGATGGGAACTTCGAGCACTATACAAGTTGTTTTGCAATTAAAGCTCAGTCGTTGGTTTGGACACAAGATACAATAATGAGCTCACAGCTGAATTCAGAATTTAAAATCCCAATTTGATTGATGCTGTCTCGGATGTTTTCCGTTGTGGCAATCTACCATATCATACCCAAACCAACTACCAAACTACTGCTATCGTATCGTTTATTGTCTGTCAAAAAACTTAACAATTCTAAATAAAATTAAATCTATCAACTGTAAAAGTCAAGTAAAAGCTAGCCAAAATAACAACAGCCTCACAGGACAAAACCAGTACTACTACTTCACAAAATCCAAAAAGCACGGCAACAAACAACTAAATAGCACCAAGAGTACATAATAACTAAGAGTGTGACAGGCGCCACACTAGCAGTAACACTTCTAACATTATCCCCAATAAAGTATAGACCCTAGTCGAAATGGGGATACGCCGACTCGAAGCCCAAAAATAGCGAAACTACTGATAGAACGTCTTCAGCTTCAACTCGTAAACATTATTACGTACGTACAAGCCACTGAGCGTACCTCTGTTTCGACTAGGTATATACTCATCTGTGGGCGGGGTCTATAGGGTCCAATTTTAAGGGGGGGGGGGTAGACCGTTACCGTGCAGATCCAGCCAAAAGCGTTATAACTAAGATATTACTCTTAGTTATTATGTACTCTTGGTAACACTGAGTATGACAAGTGAGGCCTACAATGATATAGCCATTAGCCAACGGAGGGAATTACGCAACACTAATTTACCATTAAAATAACAAAGGCAATATTTGAACACAAATTCAAATCAACACAAAGTCAGCTTAAAAAGTAGTTAAAATCTCAGCTTTAAAGGCGCAGAATAATTCACTCGATTTCAGTCCAGCATTTAGAAGCCGTTTTAAAAATAACTTTAATACCTGACAATAATTAATGATTAATGATGGATTAAAACATGTTATATGTATACTAAATTTTACAACACTGCTACTTCTGAGTATTTTCGTAAATCAATGTAACTCTGGCATGGCAGTCAATTTGCAAATGCAAAAAAATGTACAAAAGCTCATAGAAAAATATGAGAACGACGAATGCATATACAAAATTAAATACATACCTACATAGGTAACGCACATAAGTCTAAGAGAACTGACAATCGGAACAAACACCGGTCTACTGCGACAGTGATATAGTGCTAATAAGGACATTTCCACACAAAGTTACTTACGTAATATATATATATATATAACTAACTATTCTGTCAATGGGTTCCATAATTAGTCAACAACTTTTCTCATGACAACTCCCAACGCTGCAGATTAAATACCAAAAGGATTTGCAAAAGAAAAATTTCTACCCTCCCCCCCAGCCCCAACGCCAAAATAGAAATAGTTTGCACAATGCGCTACAGCAATCAAAAGAGCATACAATGTTTGCACTAAGAATAAACTTTAGGCCGGCTACCAACCAACACCTGTAACACGCTGCAACCATGTGAATACGGGTACAGATGCATCCAAAGAAAAACTATTGGTTTGCTGGAATTAGAAAAAGTTTATCAGAAAAATGCACTCCCAAAAAATTGCCAGAAAAAGTATACGCAGAAGAAAACGCTGATAAGACCACACAGATAAAACAAAGAAAATGTCAGTGGTGGTTGGTTGGGGTATATAACAGAGTATTACTGATGAGTAAATGCCAGTAAAAACGGTTAACTCTCACTGACTGAAGGGCTAACGTAAATTTCCTGGAAAAGGTTATCTATATATCAAACTGGAAACACTTGAAAAACTGTTGCAAACTCAAAAGTCACACCACATTATCGTTAATACATATAAAATTTTAAGTGACACCAAAATATTGTATAGGTTGTACATTAACGCCATGTCGGACTGGAAAATATCCCCTTTCAAATTTAGTTACAACAAAACAAACTTATTTCCAAGAGAAGTAAACAGAAACAGGTTTGTACCAGAAAAAATTGAGAGTATGTGTCAAGAAACAAAGAAATGTGGCAAATAAACAAAGCTAGAAACTCAGAACCATAACACTGAACTTTAGAGGAAGTACTGTACAGTTCAAGTTGCATAATCCGGCACAAATTTATCTGTACCCAATATTATGATTAACAAAAAAATTGGGGAGGGGAACACTAACGTTACGGCTAACAGGAGTCTTTTATAAATCATACAGTTTTATACAACAGTTACAACAGACGAAAGTGCGCAATTGCTGCGGTTTTATACACACACACACATATATATATATATATATATATATATATATATATATATATATATTTATATATATATATATATATGAGTCGATTTCTGGTACATTCGACCATACTGCCTGTACTTCCGGACAACCTTCAAAAATCGATTTGGCTCAAACTTGCAGGTCTTGTAGCAACCCAGCGTAAAAGGAAAACCTCTCAATATTAGAGCTCAACTCCGTATATTCAACAAGTTATAGCCAAATTTGTGCTTTTCGACTCTGCCCCTGACCAAGAGTACATAATAGATAAGAGTATGACAACAGGCAGGCTCTCTGTTATCAGAGCAAAAACTATGCTATGCGCGCTATCGGCTAACCCCCCCCCCCCCCACAAATTGACCCCCTCGCACACCGCCCCTATATGGGTACATAGTTCCAAACGGGGGTCGCTCACTCGCTTAGTATGTTTTCTACATGCATATGTTAAACATACACGCTTGCACCCTGTTCCCAAATTAGGCCTCGGTTAATTATAACGTGTAATTATGCAAAGCAGTGAGCGACCCCCGTTTGGACCCCGTACCCATATAGGGGCGGTGCGAGAGGGGGTCAATTTGTGGGTGGGGTTAGCCGATAGCGCGCATAGCATAGTTTTTGCTCTGATAACAGAGAGCCTGCCTGTTGTCATACTCTTATCTATTATGTACTTTGGCCCTGACGTAGCCGTGTGACTTCACTTATCAAAATTGAGTTCAGCCCGATAGAGTGGGCTCAGACAGCTCAAATTTTAACCATGAAGGGACCACAGATGGGGCACCTCTATCCATGTAAATTTGAACTTTCTAGCATTGATATTGAGCAGTTTGCAGCGATCACACCTTCGCTTAAGCCTCCAAACTCAGTAGGCGCATAACCACAATTTTGGACCTAGCAACCTTATTATACCTTAGTACGACGCAATTTTTATAAATATTATTTATCTATATGGTACCAATGTCCATGCCAAAAATGAGCAAAATCCCAGACCCACTTTTGACATATGGCCGTTAAGTTCGAAAAATCATCGACTTTGAGCCAAAACAGCGATTATGGTAAGTTTGACCCTCCATAGCCGACTAGTGAAAACAGATATTGGCGTAATATTTTGCAGACATAACCTAGGTACCATAGACAATGTTTCCGGCAAGTTTCAGCCAAATCTGGGAAATTTTATTTTTTCGAGTTTTCAACCCCTCTAGCGCTGCCCGAAAAATCGAAAAAATAAATTTTCTCAGATTTGGCTGAAACTTACCGGAAACATTGTCTATGATACCTAGGTTACGTGTGCAAAATATTACGCTAATATCATTTTTCATTAGTCGGCTATGGAGGGCCAAACTTGCCATAATCGTTGTTTTGGCTCAAAATCAATGATTTTTCGAACTTTAAACGGTCATATCTCAAAAGTGGGTCCGGGATTTTGCTCATTTTTGGCATGGACATTGGTACCATATAGATAAATAATATTTATAAAAATTGCTTCGTACTAAGGAACAAGTAACAAAAATGCTCCGCACAAAAGGGGATAATATGTGTGTTGGTCGTCTATGTCTATGTCTATGTCTATGTCTGTCGTTTAATCCGGTTGAGAAAGAAAGTATATAAATCCGACACAGCAAGTTTGGGTGGGTGGTTCTATGGCGAAAGTTGTTCAGTTCGATGCGGGCCTTCATTTGACTCGAAATTTGACCACTTTTGAAAATTTTAATTTTTGACCCAAAATCGCCTAAGTCCCCACCCCACCCCACCACAGGCCTCTACAGCCACTTTAGGTACGCACTTCTATGACAAAAGTTGCTCAGTTCGATGCGGGCTTTCATTTGGTACCAAATTTGACCACTTTTGAAAATTTTAATTTTTGACCCAAAATCGCCTAAGTCCCCACCCCACCCCACCACAGCCCTCTACAGCCACTTTAGGTACGCACTTCTATGACAAAAGTTGCTCAGTTCGATGCGGGCTTTCATTTGGTACCAAATTTGACCACTTTTGAAAATTTTAATTTTTGACCCAAAATCGCCTAAGTCCCCACCCCACCCCACCACAGCCCTCTACAGCCACTTTAGGTACGCACTTCTATGACAAAAGTTGCTCAGTTCGATGCGGGCTTTCATTTGGTACCAAATTTGACCACTTTTGAAAATTTTAATTTTTGACCCAAAATCGCCTAAGTCCCCACCCCACCCCACCACAGCCCTCTACAGCCACTTTAGGTACGCACTTCTATGACAAAAGTTGCTCAGTTCGATGCGGGCTTTCATTTGGTACCGAATTTGACCACTTTTGAAAATTTTAATTTTTGACCCAAAATCGCCTAAGTCCCCACCCCACCCCACCACAGCCCTCTACAGCCACTTTAGGTACGCACTTCTATGACAAAAGTTGCTCAGTTCGATGCGGGCTTTCATTTGGTACCAAATTTGACCACTTTTGAAAAATTTTAGTTTTGACCCAAAATCGCCTAAGTCCCCACCCCCACCCTACCACAGCACTCTACAGCCACTTTGAGCATGCAATTCTATGACAAAAGTTGTTCAGCTCACTTAGCGCTTTCATTTGGTACCAAATTTGACCACTTTTGAAAAATCTTATTTTTGACCACTTGACCCCCTACCCGATTTACCCTTCAAACGGCAAAGTGGAGCCAGTCCAGCAAAATGGGTGGGTCGGACGGCAAAACGGACTCCGGAAATGAGCTGGGCGCACCAGAAAACCCCTATGGACAAAGTTTTGAGAGGCTATGCACAGTCCTATATGGTGTTCTTGGAAGTCGGTACCGACTTGGCCCTCCCGACAGCAAAGTGGAACCAGCCCAGCAATATGGGTGGGTCCGACGGCAAAACTGCTTACGGGAATCAATTCGCCGTGCCAGAAAACCTTTGTATGAAAGAATTGAGCTTTCTAAGTTGAATACACAGCGAGAAATTTCGATTTTTCATTTTTCGAATTTTCACCATTTTTGACCGGCCACTGTGGTCGCATGGGAAGTGATAGAGAAACGAGACTTAGCTATTTAGTTAGTTCAATATATGTAGTTTCTGAATATAAAAAGAAATCGGCTCCAGCTCCTAACGTTCGAGCTGCGCAGCGACCACAAAAATGGTCACTTTTCGCTCTGAGCCGACTTTGCGGCGCCGCTGCGGCGCTGTGGCGCACCTGCGGCGCAAAAAAAGTAGCGATTCTTAAATGGCGCATGGGGTACTACCAGACCCTATACCCCTTTAGGTCCGGCCTCCGCTGCAGATTACGTGAAAGAGGCGGAAAGTCAGGACAATACGACCATTAAATAGGAGAAACCGGAAAAAAAAAAAACATCGCCGCCATAACCGGTCCGGGGCACAACTTTTTAACGGAAAGTGATACGGGGCTGAAACTTCGCACACATACTAAACTCGATGTGCTCTACAATTTGCGCATGAAATCTGCGCAGGATCTGCGCAGGATTTTGCGCAGCCTCTGCGCAGCTTATTTTACGGTGTCTCCAGGGACTTTTGACACATATTATAGGGGTCGCTGCCGCGACCCCTATGATAATAAGGTTGCTAGGTCCAAAATTGTGGTTATGCGCCTACTGAGTTTGGAGGCTTAAGCGAAGGTGTGATCGCTGCAAACTGCTCAATATCAATGCTAGAAAGTTCAAGTTTACATGGATAGGTGCCCCATCTGTGGTCCCTTCATGGTAAAATTTGAACTGTCTGAGTCCACTCTATCGGGCTGAACTCAATTCTGATAAGTGAAGTCAAACGGCGACATCAGGGGCAGAGTCGAAAATCACAAATTTGGCTATAACTTGTTGATTGAATATACGGAGTTGAGCTCTAATATTGAGAGGTTTTCCTTTTACGCTAGGTTGCTACAAGACCTGCAACTGCAAGTTTGAGCCAAATCCATATTTGAAGGTTGTCCACGTTATGGTTGAACCTAAAAGAAATCGGCTCATAAATTAAAAAATTGACAGTCAGCCAACTAAATCGACAATAGAAAGATAGAGAGACAGACAGACGACGACAGATATGAAAGAAAGAAAAATAGAGAGATAGAAGGTGTCACAAAGGGGGGAAGAAAAAATAGTGAAAGCAAAGAAAACACAACAAAGTAAGATCTACATATACACACATAGACATAACGTAGATGCGGTAAAGATATCTACACAGAAATAGGTGAATAATCAAAATCTAAACAGTATATATATCTGAAGGAAATCAGGGACGGGACATAGGAAACTAAAAAATCGAGAGAATTCGAAGGATCGGATCTCTTGCGCTTCCTCACCCCAGTTCCCAACTAGTGATGTTTGGGACCAATAACTGTAAAATTTTGTACAAGGGCTTACTGGGACCAAAAGGATCACAAAAATCTTGCCCAGATTTTATTGAAAACTTGCACGTAGAGATGTTCTGGGGGCGCTGAACACGAACATAGAATACCTTTTTTGTTGGCTTGGTATATACTCATACAAAACTTGAAAGTTATAGGCCCAAAAAATTAAAAGTTAGAACGGAGGGGAAAGCGTAAGAGATCCGAAAAAATCTCGATAAGCATGGGATAGGAAGGGAACCACCGGAAAGCTCATGAGGGCTGTTTGGACTTGGACACTTCAAACTTCGGCAGGTAGAGACCAAATTTAGACTCAATGCTAGCAAAGGTGGCACGAGCCAGCTTATAGCCACCTATATGGTCCGGATTTTCAGAGCGTTCGTCCAGGAGGGTTTTATGGGCCGGGACTTCCGAGCCGGCCGGCCGGGTGCCCCCGAAATCCACATAGATAATCCGCTGTAGCAGTTCATAGGTCACCAGTGTCACACCAAACTGTGGCGAACTGCGGCACACGCGGGCCGCAGAGCCCTTCCACAGGGCCTTCCAGCCCTCCTCTCGCATAATCTTTCGATAGCAGTCCACCACACCGTTGTAGGTGGTCTGACCGGCCCGGGCCGCAACTTGGAGCCGGGTCTTGATCACATCGGCCGGTGTGACCAGAAAGGCGGCCGGTACGCCAGCAATCATGGCCGAGCCCAGCAGAGACAGCGGGCCGTTGTGGTTATTCTCGTCGGCCAGGGCCGTTTTGGCATGGGCATAGACCGGAAAATAGATGGCCGAAAATGGGATATCCCGAAGGAAACAGGCCTTGGCGCCCTTGTACATACCCAACAGGCCAAGGTCTTTGATGATGGTAACCACGGAAACTCGCTGAGCCGTCTGAATTTCTCCCGCCACCTGGAGTCGGATTTTCACGATTTCCAGCGGATTCGTGAACATCACCTGTGAGGCGCCGCCACAGCCGCCCGCTATCACCTCAGCCCAGAATGGCAGCTTGCCGTGAAAGGTCAGCTTATCGCGTACCAGGTCGTTCACGGTCAACTTGATAGCCTTTTCCGGGGCCACGCCCACAAGCTGGGGCACCAGACCCCTGTAGAGCCCAAAGAGGCCCTCATGTCGCACAACCTTCTTGAAACAGTCAAAACTGTTCTTGTACATCAACTCCCCTACAAAGGAGCCACTGCGCTGATTCTGCATCCGGGTTTTGACCAAATCGACCGGGTAGACCGCTGTGGCACCGGCGGCACCGGCCAAGGCGCCCAGAGAGAATCGATAGAGATTTTCCAGAATCTGTATGACAAAGCCGCGCTCCGCCGGGCTCTGCACTGCCTTGACGTTGGCCAGCCGGGTGATGTAGGAGACACGTTTGAGGCGCTCCGGGTCAATGCGTTCCAGATCCTCAAAGATCAGCAGGCCTGAAACACAACGCAGAATAAAATTGGAAGTAGGAACTCTTGAACGTTTTCTCTATCTCTCTCTCTCTCTCTCAAGGATAGACGGTGCCAAGGAGACGAGTAAAACACGTTTAATAGGGAGGATCAAATTTTGAGAAAAAATGCTAAGCTCACAAAAATTCCCTTTTCGGAATGACAGAGAAAAATGAAAAAGGAAATTTAGATATATCTATACTATTGAAGCACCGGCCCCGGTCAGGAACAGGAACGTGGCCTTGCAGCTCAATTTTGAAATTAAATTAAATTTTAACTTGTCAGGAAAATCGGGTACTTTAAGCCCCCCCATAGGACAACTTTAAGCCCCCCATAAATTTTGGCCTAAAAATAAGCCAGAATCTAAAACTTAAGATCATTGCAGCGTTCGAAAGCTCATTGCACAAAAAGACTAAATGATAGAAAGAACGAAACAAAGTTATGTCACTCACTAGAGCACCTGTGACCCGAAGAATTCCTACTTTCGGAAGAATAAGGGTCGTTTTAGGTTCTTGGGTCCTCCAGATTACAATAAACATATATACTTTAGTTTGCTTTAGATTAAATCTAATAATCATCCAAAATTCATCTACCTTTTCCTGGATGCCGCAAATCCGCCAGCTCAAACAGAATGCTGACCTCCAGGGGCGTAACCTGGCCATAGGCCTGTGTGGACTGTAGGAACTCTTCTCGGGTCATTTCAAAGTTCAAATTGCCCCTGGCCGCCGTCAAAAAGATCCGCTTAAACAGTTCAATCTTGGCAATCATCTCACTGAACGCCATATACCAGGGGAAACTGACCATATGCGTGGAAGTGCCCCCCGCCACGGCAATCAGGTTGTCCCGGACAAAGTTGGACAGCATATGAGGCTTGACTTCGGACATGATATTGCGAAAATCGGTGGCCGTAATGAACCCCGAGCGCTGTCGATCACAGGCCTGAAAAGCCTGAATCGCCTGTTCCGTATGGAAATCGTGTAGGAGTTGGCAGAATTCCAGATAATTGATGGCCCGCTTGCGGTCGCGACCGAAATAGGTCTTGATGAAGTCCGTCTCAAAGTTGAAGTTAATGTTCACCACAGAGCTGGCATGTTTGATCACATGGGCAAACTCGTCCACTGTGATGGATTCGGAGGCATTGGTATCGAACATTTCAAAGGCGGTCAGATAGAGGGCATCCGGCCGGCACAGGATGGCTTCGAAGGCCACAAATTCCTGGAAAAAGAAAATGCAAAGAAAAATTGGGAGTAGAATAGAAAAACAAAAATCAAAACTATACGTACGTATGCCTATACGTATAGGTAGACACACAGATAAGTAGAGAACTGAGATCACAACATTATAGGTCAATATCAACTTCAAGTATATACCTATACGTATACATATACAAAAACAGCTCTTTACAATTAGGGGTGGACCCAGGGAGGCAGGGGGGCCCGCCATTAGATAGGACAAAGCAAGGTTTAAATAAAGAAACAGGTGACGAAGACCAAAAAATTTCGTGCTCCGACTTCCGCTGCGCATTTTCTTCTTATTTACGTTTATGAAGAAATAGCCTGAAACGCGTGCAAATTTTCGTAGAAAATTTTTGATTTTGCTTTAAATTGTGAAATATTTTTACAAACTTTTAGCGGTTCTTCAAAATATATAAAGAGTTAGTTAATGATTTGAAGACAGATTTTATTGCAACACCAAAAAATTTCTTCAGCTTCCGGGGGGCATGGTGACCCCCTCCCTGGTAGACCGTGTGAACCCGCATCCCCCGTCATTAAATCCTGAATCATCCCGAACCGAATATATTATATATATAAGTTACAAAAGTTTGCTCACAAAACTCACTGTCTCTGACTGGCAAACAAATTTCAAGCACAATAGTCAAGTTCCAATGCAACAATTCAATTCTGCAAACGTGTACAGCACGTATAAAAATATATATAAAAAGTTTTATATATATGTCATTATAATCCAAAATATCAGTCCGCAAAATGCCTGCCAAAAAGCCAACGATTTTAAAGGAAAACTATAGACTTCAGACTTCTTGACTGGACCTTAGTCATATATACGACGGGACGAAATCAGATAAGTCAGACAACAAAATCAACCTAGCCATATAGATAAATAGCAACAAATTTTCAGCCAAAATCAGCATTAAAGGGGGCTGGATTTTTCCGAAAATTCATTTACTCAAATTTTTAACAAGATACGGAAAATCTTGCAACTGTGTCCAGAGGAAATTTCCAAGATCAAGAAAACTTGTATATATACTGTATACGCTACGCAGGTGTCGTTCGTTAGAGATAAGAATATACACTATAAAAATATATAAAGGTTAACATAAATATATATATATATACCTTGACATTTCAGACTTATTATATACGTATAAAGTAAAACATTAGGTTTTCATTGTATTGGAATGGACCGGTCAGTCTGTCAAGCTTACGTAACAGTAAACTAACAGCAGCAAATCGGCCTCTTGTTGTTCTCAAGCAATTTAATTATTACAACTTTAATTACGTAAAGTTTTCTGAGAATTTTGCAGACGCAAGACTATATATATATGGACTGAATATATATATATATAAGCGCCTTTATTTCTAGGAACACTAAAAAGTTTAACGCCAGCCAGCTGATATATAATTATATACGTATATATGGTGAATATCACGTGGACAATATTACCTAATTATATATTACGTACGTATACACGTATGTATACGTATCTATTATGCTACATGAATATGCACTTATATACACATACGTATGTGTATTACTTGCAAGTAAGCATAAAATATACAATAGTCAAGTCAGCTAACATTACACACACAGCTTTATGTTATAAGAATAAGACAAGTTTCAATGGTGAAGCCAAACTTATCGTCAAATTTTCAGCTGCCACTGGGAAAAGGTTACATAACAACCTACATATACGTAAATAGTATACACGTAAGAAAGCATACACAACACACGCGTCCAGCTCAATGCAAGACCCTCAGTCAGCACCCGACTGAAATTGTTTGGAACAAGACGTTGAAATACCTCCTTTACTATGCAATAGTTATATGCACATAACATAAATTCAACGTTTCTGAAAACTGTAATACGTACCTATATATTAAAGCTATTCGGATTTCAAAAAAAGGATCTTTTCTATCCCTCCAAACAGAGTTGACTGCGTTGGTGGACTGGATGATCCAAATGTTTTCATATTTTATCAGGATGCTGCCGATTTATAAGGCTCAGGGATTGAAAAATGTACAAAGTTGAAAAAATTTATATATTTTTAAAATTTCGAAGTTTTCGAAATGTTTTCTGGTAGAACCGATATATATATATATATATATATATATATATATATATATATATATATATATATATATATATATAATTGGGGTCTTATCTCGATTACCCACCACCACTCAAAATCCTCAAAACTTGATCAAATGAGCTAAAATTTACTATGGGTATGCTTTCGACTACGCTGAGTTCAAATATCACAAAATTTTTCGATTTCGCGAAATTCGATTTTTTTGTATTCGAAATTTGCGAAATTCGGTTTTGAATTCAACCGAGGTTAAACCGGAGCCTATTTTGTCGTTCAACCCTAAAATTTTCAGGTTGCTTTAAACTCCGGTACTCAACACCCAATGTTACCAAATATGGTAAGTTTCTCCGAAAAATCGGATGCAGTTTAAGCTTTCTTCATAAATGCAATAAATATGCGGTGTAAAAGTAGAAAATTCGCTCCGAAGGCACGAAATTTTTTGGTTTTTTGACCTTTTTCTTCTTTCTCTCCTGAATTTTTTCTAACCTTCGAATCGCGACGGGAGGGCAGCCGCCCCCCCTTGGATCCGCCACTGCCGAGGTCATAGTTTCCAGCCCAATCTCAACCCGGACTGGGGGTTTTAACCCGGGTTGAGATGCTTCATAACATCGGCCCCAGACTGCGCCCGAACTTTAAGACTTGGTCCAGATCCGTCTTTTACCAAGCACATTTGCTTGTGGCGGGGATGAAAAGTCTCTATCCCAAAACTGGTAAGAAAACATCGCTGGTTGGTACTGGTAGAACATTGGAGCAGCGAAAGGTTTAGATCACAGGATACCAACCCATGCTGAAACTATACGTTAATCCATTTCAGTCAGGTTTGTCACAGTTCCAGCAATAAAAAGAAGTTTTTCGTTTTTGTTAAACGTGCTTTCTACTAACTAAAACATGGCTGAAATTGCTTAGCGCCCCCTCCACTAAAAATTGACAGAACACCACTGAAGAAAGCTCTCTTCCTCATTCTAATAGGCTTTGGTTTGTACGTAAATTTTAGTTAACATATATACGTATTCATAGACGAGCTGAACTACTGATCTTATGAACTACTGATCTTCGATCTCCGGAGACACCAAAGCTTTCTAGCCAACCCAGCCTACCCAATAACGTCTAGTCGATAAATGGGTACCACCCATGGAGGTAAGGTAACAGGAGAGAGTTTGTGTAGAAGGGTCACCCCCCCCTTGCACGCATGCAGTCACTGTTTCAGAAACGTATATAATACTTCTGGCTCTACGGCTGAGAATCCAGGGGAGCAAAGCACCCCAAGTCCTGTGGCAGGACGAAGACATCTCCTGGGTTTATTTTAGGCGAAAAACGTGGGAGTGAGAAAAGTGGAGAGGGGAGCCCCCCACTAGTGGGGGCCCAAATGTTGGGGACAAAAAGTTAACCCAGATCTCCAGGGAGGGGTAAACCTTATTTTTATCAAATTTCACTAAAAGCAGTCTCCTCCGCATACAAATCCGCCAAAATAAATACCAAAAAATACATTCACATAGACGGTACCATTTTGCATTTTGCATGCATACTTAAACCTACGTATACTGGGTTTATTTTACTGGGGGGGGGCGGGGGGGGGCGCACTCGCGCACCTCCCCCCCCCAATTTTTTGGGCTTCCCCCCCCACTCACTATAGGGTGCCCAGAAAATGCCAAATTTTAAGGATTTTTGGTCAAAATTTTCAAAAATTTCCCGGCTTCGCCGGAAATTTTTCATGCAAAATCGCCATTTTTGGTACTATAACTTGATTTTTGAGCACTTTTAAGCATATAGTTATAGCAGTGTATGTGGCAAACAGGCAATTTATACAGCATTTTTAGCATTTTTGGCCCATTTTATTCCCCCCCCCCACTTTTCGACCTCCCCCCCACTTATCTTTGCCTAAAATAAACCCAGGTATATATATATACGTATATATATATATACGTAACATAAAATTAATATATTAACATCAAAGTTCTATAGAAAACACCACCTACAAAACCTATATACACTAGCGTAGATACGGGGCGGGCGGGGCGGGCGGCCGCCCTCCCCGAAATAATGGCTTTGCCCCCCTGAAAATTTGGGCAAACGAAAAATTTTACGCCCGCGCGGAGCGCGGGCGTTTAATGTGATTAGAAACATGCACAAATTGTACATTAATGCTTCAAAATAGCTCAACATTGATGCATTTTCTACACCATTAAAAAATTTTTGCGCCTTCGGTGCGAATTTTGGCTATTTACATTATCAAAATTATTATTTTTCATTAAGCATGCTAACGAATGTTTGTATATATAACTAGTTGCTTTGCAGTTTTGCTGTTAAATATCTGCGTTATTATTCCCAACATCTCAGCTTCGGCATATATAATGGTTGATATGATCAGGATACGCAGTTCTTAATGGGAGCATCCTAATGGTTTGAGTTTTCGGATAAGACAGTAAACGTAGAAAATAGCAAATATATAAAGGTGCGAAATGTTGTTAGACAATTGATAAATCATTGTAAAGAATTAAATGTTTCAATAGCGTTTAATGGCGAACTTTAAAAATTTTTTCAACTTCTGGGGCTCCGCCGGCCCAGACCCCCCGTTTGGGACTTGTGTACCTATTATAATTAGACCTCTGCTAGTTTGCTTTACTTTACCTTGGTTTACCTGCTTTCTAGTTCTGTTATTAACTGCATTATACCAAACATGATCTGCCTTCAACGACGGATAATGGATATGCTTAGAATACCCCTGTTCCAATTGGGAGCATCTTAGTCTTAGTTTTCGTACGGGATTGTGGAAGTCAAAAATTTAAATAGGTAGCAAATTAAACTACAAAATTTAGTTTGGGAACTGATAATATACAATGCAAAGAATTCAATGTTTCAGCAGCGTTTTAACGGCAAATCCAATTAATTTATTTTCACTTTAGGGGCTCCGCCCCCCAGACCCCCCGCTTTGGGTTTTTGCGTGCCGCTTTCGGTTACAACAGCATTAAGCTATGTATATATATATATATATATGTACTGAACTAGAAAACTTATATTACCAGGTAAAGTTACAGCATATGTAGCGTGAATACAATTATTGATCAAAAAATGAAATTTAACACACACCAGTCTTCTTTCAACACCGACCCCCCTCTAAATTTTTATTACCTACTATAATGCCTATATACGTGTAACCTAACCTACATCAAAGGAGATCATTCCATCCTTGGTGGTATCCGCTGCGCTGGCCACCATTCGAACCGTCTTCTGATTCGCATTCGGCTCCGTATACATCCCCAGATAGTTCTGGACGAAGTCGGTCGGCGTCATGTAGGCCTCCTCCCCATCCGGGCCGCGGACACTGGCATAGCGCAGAAAGATTTCCTTCAGCTTGTCCGGGTTGGCCCGGGTCACATGGACAGGGGCCGTTGAGCGATAGTCCACTGTGGTTGAGCAGCTGGCCTCCTGACGGGCCACCATCTGTCGCAGTAAAGGCACCAGTTTCAGTTGGGCGGGGGAAGAACTTCCTTCCCCGTCCACCACTCCGGTAGTGGTGGTGGTGGCGGCGGTGTGGGCGTGGGGTGAGGGTCGAGTTGCCATTGGTTGATGTGATGAAGGTGGAATTACGTGGAAAAAAGGAACCAGAAAAGTTTGTCAGCAGACTGATGTTGAATCAGCAAGCAACTTCTCTGCAAGCACACCCAATGGCAGACGTCCGAGAAGACACAGGAAAAACTATGGAAGTCGTCTAATATCTAAACATGTATAGCAATGTTCACAAAAAATCAACCAAAAACTTCACAAAAAATCAATCCAAAACTTCACAAAAAATCACCCACCTAGACGGCAAACAACAAGCCGCAGCCGGAAAATTTTTTGCATGGTAATCTATACCCAAAAATCCCAGTCCCAACATACGTATATATGTAAGTTTAGAGATCCGCTTAGAGACCCGTTCGAGCACCGCGCCAGCTAAATACTCAACCAAACTAGACAAATTTGGTATCGTTGGAATCAGCACGACGAGTACAAGTAGCAACAGGTGGTACACCTCCCAGATTTTCAGATTTTTGCTACCCCCCCCCCCAGATGTTTGGCCAAAAAGTGGCCAAAAATGGCATAAAATCGAAAATTTAGCGGGGGTCCCGCCACCCTCCGTCCGTCGGATCCCCCCCCCCCCCCGATTTTTTTGCCCAGCCACACCTATGGTGCCCGCCGCCCGGTGCCCTGGGGCCCTACCCCTGGATCCGCCACTGATGGGAGAACGCAGGAGGGGGGTTTGGCCTTCTCGTGGGGGGTCTCACAGGGGGAAAACTATAGCCTGGTACACCTGTAAATGGTTCGGAGCATAGTTTCCTTTGGGGGGTATCCCCCCAAAATTTTTGACCAATTTTACCCCCCCAGAATTTTTGACTTGCCCCCCACTTTCGGCTACCCCCCCCAGCGATTTTCGGGCCCAAAAAGTTAGATAAATTTGGCCGAAAAATGGTCATTTTTTGAAAAATTTTTCTAAAATTTTGACTTAAAATCGCTTTAAAACGATGCAAAAACGCCAAAAACGATAAAAACAAGCCTTGTTTTGACGAAAAAAGCGTTAAAACACAGAAAATTTTGCGTTTTTAGGTCTATTTTTCGAAATTTCTGAAGTCCGAATTCTGGGGGGGGGTTGGGGGGATACCCCCATCACATTTCTTGGGTCGACCACCAACCGCCCAAGATTTACCTCCCCAGACCCAAAGTTCCAGGGAAACTATGGTTCGGAGGGGTAGCCAAAAATTCGAAAATTTTGGGGGAACACGAAGTATATATAAATGAGAAACTCCGGACTTTCTGACTCAATATTGACCTTATTTTGGTTAGAAATTTGTTGGCAATCAAGTTTTCGAGATCAAACCCCTGTCTAATGTTAAAATGACTTCATGGATGTTTTTGGCAGTAGCAAACGGCTGAAAGATTTGGCATAAAAATAGAAACATTTTTAGGGTTGGTTGCGGTTGGTTGGGGGGTTGTGGGGGACGGGGATTTTGGGGGAGGACTAAAAAGGGGGCCCGCCTCCAAATTTTCGGGGGAGGGAGGGCGCCCCCAGCATAGGTGTAATTGGGGGGGGGGGGGTTGGGGAACCCCCCGCAGCCATTTTTTCAAACCCCCCCCCAGAAATTTTTTGGGGGCCCCCGGCCCCCCCCAACTGGGGGGGGGGGGGGGTTGAGCAAGAATTGGGCATTTTTAGGACAAATTTTGCAAAATTTTTCGAAAAAGTCCAAATTTTGGCTTCACTCGTTTATTATCGCGAGGAATACACGTTTATAACGGTTTTATGGTCTTATAGACACAATATTGACCTTATTCTGGACTCAGAAACATGTTGGCAATAAAGTTTTCGAGTTTAAAACACTGTCTAATGTTAAAATTACTTAATGATTTCATGTTTTTCGGCATTAGCAATGGCTGAAAATGCGATTTTTGACATAAAGATAGAAAAAATTTTTGGGGGAGGTTTTGGGGGTCGTGGGGGGGTTTGGGGGGGGTCTAAAAAGGGCACCCCAAAATTCCGGGGGAGGGGGCCCCCAACCCAAATCCCAGTTACACCTATGCCCCCCAGCCCAAATCCCCATTACACTACACCGGAATTTTGGGGGGGCCCCCCCTTTTTAGACCCCCCAAACCTCCCCCAAAAAAATTTTTCTATTTTTATGTCAAAAATCGCATTTTCAGCCATTGCTAATGCCGAAAAACATGGAATCATTAAGTAATTTTAACATTAGACAGAGTTTTTAAACTTAAAAACTTGATTGCCAACATGTTTCTGAGTCCAGAATAAGGTCAGTATTGAGTCTAGAAGACCATAAAACCGTTATAAACATGTATTTCTCGCGATAATAAACACGTTAGGCCAAAAATTTTGACTTTTTTGAAAAATTTTGCAAAATTTGCCCTAAAAATGCACAATTTTTGGCCAATTTTCGCGCCCTCGGCGCGACTACCCCCCCCCCCCCAGGTGGGGGGGGGGGCCGGGGGCCCCCAAAAATTTCTGGGGGGGGGGGTTGGAAAAATGGCTGGGGGGGTTACCACCCCCCCCCAATTACACCTATGTTTAGAAGTCACATAAATCTGAAGTCTGTTTGGGTTCAGGTTTTTGCTAGCTCTGAATTCCAGGAAAATCTAAACACACATACATAGGTGGGGCTGGCGCTGGGCAAAACATCAACTGGGGGTGGGTGGGTTCCGATCCGACGGACGGTGGGGCGGGGCGGGGTGTCGGCCAAAATTGCCCAAAACCCCTAACTTTTTGGCCAAAAATCGGGGGGGGGAGGGGTCGCCAAAATTTGTCAGTTTGATGGGGGGTCTCCCACATACTCAGTGGCGGATCCAGGGGGGGGGCCGGGGGCCCGGGGCCCCCCACCCTTTGCGATTTGGGCCCCTCCTTTGATATTCCGGCCCCCCCCCTCGAAAATTTTTTCAGCTGTTTATATGCATATTTTGAGCGAAAATTAAGCATAATTTCACAAATTTTTAAAAAATTTCGCCTGCGGCGCACTTGTTGTATATACTTCTGTGCTGCTTTATTTCGTACCCAGTTCTGTGACAGAACTTCTGTCTCTTAAAGTGTCTTCTATTTTGTTTCCTTTCCTGTTTTGTAAGTATATAATTGTACTCAACGCCTTCAGTTTATTTCATGACTGTATACCGGCTTATATATATACGGGCATTTACAAATTTTTTGCTTTCATAACGTATATATATATATGAATGGGCAATGCAAGATTGATAATTGGCAGCTTCTGAAAGTGCTCTAGAATAAATCGTGGAAGTGAAAAAATCTGAAAAGCATCCAATTCCCGTTTTGGTTTTCCACTGATCGATTATATAACTCAATAACTCATTTTTTAAACATTTGAATTGCTGAATTTTCCACGATTTCAAAAAATTCTTCAACTTCTGGGGGGCTCTGCCCCCCAGACCCCACGTTTTCCACATTATCTTTGTTGCCCTTGTAACTTGTCCTCTTTACTGCCACCATTCCTTGTATATACTATTTTACTGCAAGTTTTTCATTTCGTAAGTTACTATATATACGTATATAGCCATGGGGTGAAAAAAACCCACCCCCTTTTTGGGGGGAAAAAAAACCCACCCGCCTCCTGGGTCACGGGTTGGAGCTAGGAGCTCCAAAACATACCAGCAGAAAGCGCGACTCTTTCTAACCTATGTGTGCAAAGATCAGGTCATTTGGTTCACTCTTGCTCATTTTATGACATTTTGAAAATGACCTACTTTTTGGTCCAACCTTCCAAAAATTTGGCAAAAGTTTGGACCGATGTAACTTTTGACTGGGTTGGGCTAGAAAAGTTTTGCAAATATCTGCAATGATGGCAAGTCTTCCTCTTTGCACACAGCAAAAATTAGACCGATCCGATGCACCGTTAGACTGGCACATTGCCAAACGTGGCGGGGAAAAAAAACCCACTTTGGGGGGAAAAAACCCACCCAAATTTTTTTGAAAAATTTTTTACCAGCTCAACTGGGAAACAATTCGGGACTGTAGTACGATATTATCGAGGACGCTGCGTCACCCTATGCTGTCAGATTTGGACAATTTTGAATACTTTGGTAGCTAGAGGCATAAAACCATAAAAGTGCAATTTCGCTGCTGGATGACCCAGCAGAGGTCTAATTGTGACTTCTAATAGCCAATTGTACGTAAAAAACCATTCTCTACACGATAGAATAATAAGTTTTATCAAATTACATCGTTTTTAGCATTTTTCAAAAATTGCCCTATGTTTATGTGTTAAACTTTATGAAACCTGTCCATTTGATGCTGCATTTTCAATGGCACATGAGATCTCAAAAAAAGCTACCTAGGTCGGGTTTTTTGACTCATACTAACTAAAAAAGAGTTGAATTTTACACAGGAAGTGTCAGAATCGCGCTACGACAATTTTTAGCACCTGTGAGGGGTGGGTTTATTTTCCCCCCATTTGGGTTTTTTTTCCCCCCATTGGGTTTTTTCCCCCCGCTACTTTTTGCATTATACCGGCCTAACGGTACAACCTAGAGAAGTGCAAGTGGGCTTAAAAGAAAGTTCTAAGTACGCCAAGTACGATGGTATATAGAGTTCTCAGCTAGCCCTTATAACAAAAAAGTTCCAGCCAAAATCCGAAAAAGTGGGTTTTTTTCCCCCCATGGCTATACATCTCCATTTTATTTATTTAATCTTTCCAAAAGTTTGCATGACGGATTTTTTCCAATTTCAAAAAATTCTTCAACTTCTGGGGGGCTCTGCCCCCCAGACCCCCCGTGTGCTTCTTCTGTAAATTCTTCATGCTTTGCTTCGCTCACGGGATTGTTGTTTTGCTGTTGTTTTCCAATTGGCAAGTGAACTAACCTTTCCATACACAATATTTTCTTGTAAAAATATTTTGTTCCTGGAAAAAGAAAATTTTTACCCCCCCCCTCGGAAAAATTTTGTTCCCCCCCCCAGAAAAATTTTTCAGCGGCCCCCCCCCTTTTCAAAATCCTGGATCCGCCACTGCACATACTGCGTGCAATATCAAAAATGCGCATACCCCAACCCCACCGCCACCACCCCAACCCAAATCTCCGTTACACCTGTGGTCATAGGTGTAAGGTGTGGGGGCAGCCATTTTTTCAACCCACCCTCCAGAACTTTTTGTGGGGGGTCGTCCCCCCCAACTGGGGGGGGGGGGTGTTTTTAGAGTAAATTTTGCAAAAATTTTCAAAAATATCCAAATTTTTGGCTTAAAGTGTCTATTATTGCGAGGAATACACATTTTTAACTACTTTCTGACTCATTATTGACCTTATTTTGGACTTGGAAACATGTTGGCAATCAAGTTTTCGAGTTTAAAGACCATGTCTAAATGTCAAAATCACTTCATAGTTGAATTTCCATTGGCATTAGAAACGGCTGAAAATGCGATTTTTGGCATAAAAATTGAAAAATTTTTTTGGGGGGAGGGTTGGGGGGGCTCCAGAGGGGGCCCCCAAAAAAAAGTTGGGGGGGAGCCCCCCCCCCACCCCAAATCTCCGTTACACCTATGCCTGTGGTTAGGGGAGGGTTTGTCAAAAATTCTGGGGGGGGAGAAATAAACATTTCATCAGAATCTTTTGGAGAAGACAAAGGTTGAAGAACCTCCCCCCCCCAAAGGAAGCTATGCCCCCTTCCCCTCTGGTGAACGTGAAACTATGAACAAAATAAACCAGAGCAAAACCAAACCCCTTTCCTTTCCCCAATCCTATTAATTAGTTAGTCTGTAAGCCAATAAGACCAATAATTACTGTGTAAAATAACCAAGTAATATAAAATTTACATTTAATTTGACTTTAAATACAATTTTCTGCGATTGCATATCAATGATGTGCTACAGTCGTATTAGAAAAAAGAATTCTGAAAGATTACACTATTAGAATTTTCGGCAGATCCAATCCGCTACTTCAGTCAACCTCTGAGTTTTACTCACAAGCAGGTCCGACTTCAGTGGGCGGATTGACACTAAACTGCCAGTTTTCAGTACTTCGTAAAGTTAGCTCCCTACCAGATTTTTCGAAAAAACCGCTTGCCCTTAGGTTAGCTAATTTTTAGAGCACCTAAAATTTCAAATATTTTCTTTGATAAATATATAAAAATAAGTTCCTTTAAAGTGGTGATTCCTTTTGGAGACATCAACTTTGAACCTTTATTACTCCTCCATTCCTTGGAGTTAAGAAGCCATTTTTATATCGAAACGGAGCTTAACATTTTCTCTTTCTAATGAGTACAGTAAACCTAACTTTAGTTCTTGGGAATTATCTTACTGCATTTTCGAAGTAATTTAATTTTCTAGATTTTTTGCAGACTAAAGTAAATTTTTTCATGAGGTGTCAGCCATATCATTCGATTCCACTATTAAGTAGCTGGGGACCCTTTTTTAATTATTATGAAACCGCTCTTCGTTATAAAGAAATTAGCTAAAATGTAAGCTCAACCTTGATTCCGCCTACTTTTCCCTTACTACTTTACTTTACCTTCCCTACTTTACCTTAACATGTGGCAGTTTGAGTATTAATGTTTTCACTTCTTGTTGCGAAGAGTGCACGGCCCTATGATAGCCATTGTGTGATCAGCTATCAATATCATCGGCAGACTGACGCAGGAGTCGAAATAATGGGAGGGGATGAACCGGTGCCCGAGGGCAGGGTTGTTCTGCGTCCAAATGTGCGTCTGGACGCAAAGTTTCTTATCTGAACGCAATGAAATTTTAACGGGACGCAATCTAGACGCAACATTATTTCGGGATAAAATTTACTTTTGTAAGAGTAAATATTTTAAATGTTTCCTGTACCAATTTTTCCGTTTTTTCTAAAAATTTCATCGGGTCCCCGATGTTTTTCACTTTGTTATAGAATGTGAAGTGAAAGGTCATGCCTCAATGTTACTCAATGTTATTTGTTCAGTTGTTGTCTACCTGCATCCATATCAGATCTTTTTGAACTAGTAAATTTCACTTCAATAAACATATAGATCTTAAGGTGGTGATTCCTTTTGGAGACATCAACTTTGAATTCATTACTTGGAGTTAAGAAACCATTTTTATATCAAAATGGAGCTTAACATTTTCTCTTTCTAATAAATGTAATGAAACTAGTTTCAGTTTTTGGGAACTATTTTCCTGGATTTTCGAAGTTCTTCAATTTTCCAGATTTTTTGCAGACTAAAGTAAATTTTTTCGTGAGGCATCTGCTACATCATTCGATTCCACTAACAAATAGCTGGGGACCCTTTCTTAATTATCATGAAATCACTCTTCGTTATGAAGAAATTAGCTAAAATGTAAGCTCAACCTTGATTCCGCCTACTTTTCCCAACTTAGGCTAGCGTCCAATTTTAGCTAGAAAGCAGCAATCGGAGCAACTAAAAAAGGGCCCCTGGGTGTTTTTGTGTAAAACACGTCTAGTAAGTGGCAACCCTCTAGCTTGCATAGTGAATGCTCCACAATAGCTGGAAAAAATTTGGTCATGTTTTTACAAAAACTACATTTTTTACGATAGCAGCGTACGGGCTAGCAGTTAGAAGATTATAATATCACGGATAATCGGCCTGAACGAGAACTTCAAATTGACACTCTTAGTTTAATTTTACGGCTTGCGTAGCTCAAGAAATGGTGGATTATTTGATTTCTGCAAAAATGACAAGTTGACAACGCCAAAACAAGAAAATCAGCTATATCTCACTATAGAGAGAAGCTAGAAAGGCGCTTCAAAAAGCAAAAATGTAGAGCTCAACAAGGACTTTCGAATGACTATAATTATAGCTATGCAGCTACTGTCTAAGTGTCATAAATTGGCAAAAACGGCCCTGAGAGTAGATGTCGAAGTTTTGAAGCGGGATTGCGCGGATGGTGTTAGAATGCTAAAAAAATTATATTGGAACGTTTCAATTGGAAAGTTTCATCAAATTTCATCTTGATTTGTGACGTGAACGAACAATATGTGCCCAAAAGGAATCGCCACCTTCAGGTGGTGGTATCCTTTTGTGTAGTGCTTTTGTGATGATTTTTTAAAACACTATAACTTTCGCAATTTTGGGAGTTGGAAAGAGCTTATAGCTTTAAAGCTTATAATCAGGACATTCACGTGAGGTTACGGAACTTGCAAAATTAGCAAACAATTTACTGACAACTGCCAAATATAGACCAAAAATTTTCATCGATACATCGATTTTTCTAAACTGCGAAACCAGACAAAATTTGTTTTTGCGCTGTCATACAGAGGACGTATGGGCCGAGGGACGTTTTTTGGGTTTCGCTCAGTGTCACTTAACAGTTGAGAAAATTCGCAAAATGCACGGAGACACTAAATTTTTAAACTTTGCACTAAATTTTCTCGAAACTAGGAACGTTTTAGCCAAAACCGAGAAAAACGTCCCTCCACAATAGTACGAATTTCCATTCTGGTGAAAATCCGCGGAATCTGTTGAATAGTTTTTGAGAAATCGACGTTTAAAACAAAATAACCGCAGTTTTGCCAAAATGGTTTTCGGGCCAAATATCTAGCTGAAAGCAATAAAGTCCGGCTAGTAGGGATTCATAAGATGTGCATTTGGACGCTGTATCGATTGAGTATAAATGAACGAAAATTGTTCGTAAGGTTTGGCAGTAATTTTAAATAAACTGATTTCCTCGAAAATGGCCATATTTTGACCTTCAAAACGGTTTTTTGCTTATACTGACTTAACCACTGGAGATAGCTCAAAGGTTGTAAAAGCAAAAATGTTCATTTTTGTGTCCTCTTTCCAGCCATAACAACCAATCCGGTGTCTGGTCTAGCTGCTAGAAGGCCAAGGCCAAAAACCAAAACTTTCTTATCTTTTGGCCTAAAAATCCGGGACTAGTCCCAGAATGTTAAATTGAACGGAAATAGGTTATTTCGCAAGTTTTCGCTATTTACTTAAAGGATTAAAGCTATATGAGTCAAAAATACCCGAAAGGAAACCAGCACCTTAAGGTGGTATTATCCTTTTGTGCAATGCTCTAATGGTGATATTTTGAAATGCTATAACTTTCGCAATTTTGGGAGTTGGAAAGAGCTTTATAGATCATTTTAAAGCTTATTATCTGGACATTGACATGGATTTACGAAACTGACAAAATTTGAAAAAAAGGAGAACTTTTTGACATGCTGACATCTAATAGGATGAATATAGACAAAACATTTTTGAACATCGATTTCTCAAAACTGAAGAATCGGCCAAAAGTTCTTCCTGTGCCACCATATGGGCCGAGGGACGTTTTTTTAGATTTGGCTCAGCCGGTCTTAACGGTCGAGAAAATCAGCCAAAAGCACGGTAACACGAAATTTCGCAATTTCACATTGAGTTTTCTTAATACTCGATACGTTTTAGCCCAAACCAAGAAAAACGTCCCTCCGCAGAAGTACGAATTTCATTTCCACCAAACATCTCCGGAATCGGTAGAGTGGACTTTGAGAAATCCATGTTCGAAACAAAATAATCGCAGTTTTGCCAAAATGGTTTTTCGCCCAATTCTCTAGCTCAAAGCACTAAAGTCCGGCTACTAGGCATTCATAAAATGGCAATTTGGACACTGCATCGATTGAGTATAAATAAGCCAACTTTGTCCTCAGCACGTGACAGTAATTTTGAAAAAACTGATTTCCTCGAAAATGGCCATCTTTTGACCCTAAAAACAGTTTTCTGCTTATACTGACTTAAGGGGACGCTTGCATTATCGGGATTATAGATATAAAATTTAGAAAGATAGCTCAGTTTTAAAGAAATCCCAACTAAACTTACTTTGGTTGGCGGGGCATCTTTTGACAAAATTTTGGCAACGGAGACCACGTGCTTGGCTAGCTACTGGTATGGATTAAAATTTCGAAACTTTATTAAAGCTGCAAACGACAAAGTCGAATGTACTATGTAAAAGAGCATAAAAAGCCGGTTACAACGATATGCATATCTCTCCTGTACGTAGTTGCAGTCAAAGATAAAACTTATATATTAGCTATCGTGTAGAGAATTGTTTTTCACGTAGAATTGGCCGTTAAAATCCACACTTATCCGCCTGTACTGCGTCCTCCAGCAGCTAAACGACTTTTAGGGTTTTAGCTTCTAGTAGCAAGCCAGGAAAGCAAAATTCACCAAATTTGACCGCATAGGATGACGCAGCGTGCTCGATAGGACTGGCATTTTTTTAGTGGGGGAGGGGTGCCCCCCCACTTCTTGGTTCCCCCTCCACTTTTCGGAGTCTCCCCCCATTTTTTGGCAAGCCCTCCCCCACGTTTTTGGGGGACGCCCAAAAGTGCCAAAAAATTAAGTTTTTGAGTTCAAATTTTCAAGAATTTTCTCAATTTTTAGCTACGTAATTTATGCGCTTATAAGTTCATTTTAAGCTTAAAAACAGCGATTTTTGCGTATTTACCTTAAGCATGCTAATTGTCCGCTTAAACTTTAGGTATATATTATTATATCTAGGGCAGCCCTAGTAGGGCTTTCCCCCACTTTTCGTAAGCCCCTCCTCACTTTCCCCTCCCTTGGAATGCTGCCATGTCCGATTTCGATCCCCTGGAGCACCACAACAGCACGAACCCAGGTAAAACCTATACGTACATATATACCAGTTTAATCTGTAGCCTCCATTAAACAAATGTACGTATTAGTTTGACCTTTCCTGCTAATGGTTAGAAAAATATTCAATTTTGGAAAATGGGTTTTTTCCGTCGATGGGTTTTTCACGCCAACTTTAGGTCCTATTTCAATGGTTCCTTGATTTGATTGAGTATCCAAGTTGGGGTATCCAACCAACCCCCTTCCCATTTTTGGCAGCTCAAAAATTTTTAGCTATTTTTATATCTATATATATTGCAAATTTGAATTTGAAATTATTTAGGTCAGGACCTGTTTCCTTCGTTTTCGAATAGTCCGCGATGTTATATATATATATATATATTTCAGTTTGTCGTTTGTTTTAATAAAGCCGTAGGCTTTTTTCTTTCGTGACTAAGGGTATATATACGTATATATATATATAATATATATATAGGCTTTTTATGCATTACATCGCTTATGAAACAGTATTTTTACTGTTTGTAGTCCCGATTAGCATTATGGAAGCGCAAACGCAGTATATTCATGAGCGAAGCAATTATTCTTCATTTAGAAAATAATTATAAATTAATTAGAAAACAATTAGAAAAGAATGAGAAATTATAAGAAAATGAAGCCATAGCAAGTTTTCAGAAAACAATTAGAAAACAATAGAAACATTTTAGAAAACATAAGAAATTATTTAGAAAACAATTAGAAAAATCGACATTTTTTCCTGAAAACAATATGAAATCAATTAGAAAACAATGAGAAATTAATTAGAAAAAATCTAGAAATTGATTAGAAAATGGACACCTCCAGTTTAGAAAATAATTAGAAAACAATGAGAAAACAATGAGAAAATAATTAGAAAATTTTCAGAAAACATTAAGAAAATAATTAGAAAAAATTATCATTGAGTTTTCTAATTGTTTTCTAGAAAAGGGTTTCGTGTGACTTGGGGGGAGGGGTCCCCCAACCCCCCACACCTATGGTTTGGGGGAGGTAAAGTTTGTTTCGTCCGAAATGTGGGGGGAAAATCGGCGATTTTGCTAAAATAAAGATGTTTACTACTAAAAATCAACAGAATTTCAATATTTTTGGTCGTTCATTCGAAATGGCAAAAGGCCTTTTTGGGTGGGGCCTGGCAAATTTGTGTGGGTGGGGTCAGCCTCCAAAATTTCGAGGTGGGGGTCGGGACTTGTCTATTTCGGGGTAGGGATCATAGTTTCCCTGGAACTTTGGGTCTGGGGTAAATCTTGGACGGTTGGTTGTCGACCCAAGACCGTTGTTGTCGGTTTACAATTTTTAACATTTGGCTACAATTTTTCCAAAACTTAGGTAGGGTATATATTTCCAAAGTTTCAGATGGGGAATCGCCGAAAGGCCGATTTGGGAGTAGCAGTTGCCAATATTTTGTAGAGAGATCAGTCCGCCCCCTCCCCCCCCCCAGTGGCAGTGCCCTTCCTTCTCCTCCCCACCATAGTTTCCCTGGAAATTTTGGTTGGGGGGGCAAACTTCGAAAATTTGGTGGTCGATCCCCGAAAAGTGATGGGGAGTACCCATAGGTGTAACGGAGATTTGGGGTGGGGGAGGCTCCCCCCCCAACATTTTCTGGGGGGGGGGCCCCTCTGGCGACCCCCCAGGACCCCCCCAACCCTCCCCCAAAAAATTTTTCATTTTTTATGCCAACACTCGCATTTTCAGCCGTTTCTAATGATAAAAACATCTAACCATAAAGTAATTTTAACATTAGACAGTGTTTTAAACTCCAAAACTTGATTGCCAACATGTTTCCAAGTCCAAAATAAGGACAATATTGAGTCATAAGATCCATAATACAGGTAAAAACGTGTATTTCTCATAATAATAAACAGTTTAAGCCAAAAATTTGGACATTTTTGAAAATTTTTTCAAAATTTACCCAAAAAATACCCAATTTTTGGCCATTTTTCGCGCCTTCGGCGCGACTACCCCCCCCCCCCAGTTGGGGGGGGGACGTCCCCCCCCAAAAAGTTTTGGGGGAGGGTTGAAAAAAGGCTTGGGGGGGGCTACCCCCCCCCCCCCCCCCCCCCCCCCCCCCCCCCCACCTTACACCTATACCCCCCGAACCCCCCCCCCCCCCCCAAATTCGGACCTCAGAAAATTCAAAAAATGGCCTAAAAAAGCAAAATTTTCTGTGTTTTAACGTTTTTTTGTCAAAACAAGGCTTGTTTTTATCGTTTTAGGCGTTTTTACACCGTTTTAAAGCGATTTTAAGCCAAAATTTGAGAAAAAAATCAGAAAATGACCATTTTCTAGCAAAATTTAGCTAACTTTTTGGCCCCAAAAAGTGCTGGGGGGGGGTTCGGGGGGGGGTAACCAAAAGTGGGGGGAGGGATAGTCAAAAAATCTGGGGGGGGGTAAAGTTGGTCAAAAAATTTGGGGGGGGGGGATACCCCCCCCACGAGGGAAACTATGCTCCCCACCATACGCTTTTGCTGGCCGTCCCCCCAGAGCCCATCGGCAACCGGCGTCCCCAGACCCAACCCCCACCCAACCCCATCCAATGCGGCGGTAGGCAGCTCTTACATAGCTAATAATCCAAAGTTAGCCCACTTCTAGAAGACTGCGTACCAATAATTCAGATGCAGTACGCAGAAAACAACGTCCAGTACGCAGTAGTACGCAAAAAACTAAACAGGTACGCAGCACAACTAATTTGCGTACTTACAGAACCTGGGTCAAGTTAAGGGCGATCTTTTCGGCCATTTTTCGAAATTGCTGAGGTCCAAATTCTGGGGGGGGAATCGTGTTCGAGGGGGGTACACCCCCATCACATTTCGGGGGTCGACCACCAAAGTCCCAAGATTTACCCCCCCCCCCGCGGCCCCAGGTTCCAGGGTAACTATGCCCCCCCCCCCAATTACACCTATGCTCACAACCCTATCTATTGTTCCGGCCCCTTTAGAGTTCGGGGGGGACGGCCCGAATCCTAGAGGGGGGCGATCCTGGGTGGGTGGGCCCAAAGTCCTGGGGGCATACGCATAATAGGTGTAAGGTGGGGGGGGTAGCCCACCAAGTTTTTTTAAACCCTCCCCCAAAACTTGTTGGGGGGGACGTCCCCCCCCCAAGTGGCCAAAAATGGCCAAAAATAGGGTATTTTTAGGGTAAATTTTTAAAAAATTTTCAAAAATGTCCAAATTTTTGGCTTGAACTGTTTATTGTTATGAGAAATACACGTTTTAAACTGTATTATGGCTCTTATGACTCAATATTGACCTTATTTTGGACTTGGAAACATGTTGGCAATGAAGTTTTTCAGTTTAAAACCACTGTCTAATGTTAAAATTACTTAATGGTGAGATGTTTTTCATCATTAGGAACGGCTGAAAATGCGATTTTTGGCATAAAAAATGAAAAAGTTTTTTTGGGGGAGGGTTGGGTGGGGGGGGTCCTGGGAGGGTGGGGGGTCTCCAGAGGGGGCCCCCCCAGAAAAGGGGGAGCCTCCCCACCCCAAATCTCCGTTACACCTATGCCTGGGGGGACCGATTTCTGGGAAGAACCCCTTCACACCTCCCCCCCTGTAGGGAAAAGCCAGTTTTGACCATAGGTGTAACGGAGATTTGGGTTGGGGAGGCTCCCCCCCCCAACATGTTCTGGGGGGGCCCTTTGGCGATCCCCCCAACCCCCCCAGGACCCCCCCAACCCTCCCCCGAAAACAGTTTTCATTTTTTATGCCAAAAATCGCATTTTCAGCCGTTTCTAATGATAAAAACATCTAACCATAAAGTAATTTTAAACATTAGACAGTGGTTTTAAACTCCAAAACTTGATTGCCAACATGTTTCCAAGTCCAAAATAAGGACAATATTGAGTCATAAGATCCATAATACAGTTAAAAACGTGTATTTCTCATAATAATAAACAGTTTAAGCCAAAAATTTGGACATTTTTGAAAATTTTTTCAAAATTTACCCAAAAATACCCAATTTTTGGCCATTTTTCGCGCCTTCGGCGCGACTACCACCCCCCCCCCCCCAGTTGGGGGGGGGGACGTCCTCCCCCAAACAGTTTTGGGGGAGGGTTGAAAAAAGGCTTGAGGGGGGGCTACCCCCCCAACCCCCCCCCACCTTACACCTATGGTTTTGGCTTGGAGCAATGTTTGCTATGAAGTTTTTGACTTTGAATGAAACCACTATATATCTAATGTTAAAATTACTTTATGGTTAGATATTTTTAACATTAGAAATGGTTGAAAATGCTGTTTTTGGCAGAAAAAATGAAAAATTGTTTTGGGGAGCGTTGGGGTGGGGGGATCGGAGGGGTCTTCAGAAAAATGTTGGGGAGCCCCCACGTCATAATAGATCTATAATTGGTACACTCGTCAGCCGGATCTCGTCACGATATAATTAAATCTTCCAAATTTACGTACGTACTGGAATTTTCTGTAAGATAAACCGGAAAAATGGGTCTGAATAACCTGGATAAACTGGGAAAACTGAATCCAGATTCCGCATGGGTATGAACCCTGGCTTGAGAATAGGGCTTTTTGCGTATTTTAACCATATTTATTTTAATCGTATTTTAACTCGCTAAAAATTTAGGTCTAGTAATATGTGTGAGCATACTTCCCACTTTTCGTAGTCAGCCCGCCCCCCACATTCCCTTCTCTGGCTTTTTCCTACATGGAGGTGGGCGGGGGTGGCCTCCTCCTAGAATTCGGTTCCCCCCAGACTTGGGTCCACCCAGGATTCTGGGCCTCCCCCAGAAATCTAAAGTGCCCAGAAAAATAGAGTTTAGAGGGTAAATTTTGAAAAAATTTTCAGGCTTCGCCGGATTTTTAGGCATTTTTAGCTGTTTTAAGCTTACATTGATTTATGTTAAAAATCGGTAATTTTTAGCTCAGCAGCAAAACTAGCTATTTTTAAAGCATTTTTCGAAACCCCCCCCCCCAGACTCCTCCCGGAAGTTTTGCCAGGAAAAAGTCAGCTTCTCTTAACGAGGGGGGCGATCTCAAAAACCTTAAATAATGCTACGGAGAATGGGTCCCCACCCTGCTTTAACCCTGGTTGAATGATGAGTCTTTAACATTTCATTACCTTTAATATTTCAAATCAAAATTCGTTTCGTGTTTTCATGAGAAAAAGGCTGTTTACACGTCATGTTTGTATTATATATATGTATATATTCAGAAAATATGGGATATTCCGTTGTCTTCCTTGCATTCTGTCTATTTTTGGCTCCAATTCTTCAGAAGTCAAATTCTTTTTCTCAGAAACGGACTCAACGTGATACAGAAAGCGTATGTGATATAACATATATTAGGGTTGGTTTTTTTCCGACTTTTTTCCGCTGTCCTAATCATGCCAGGGCGTCTCAAAATTTGTTTCTATATATAACGTTTGTAGTCTGTCTTAACGAATATTTCGTCATGTAAACGCCATTTGAACACTTTTATAAGCTTTTCAACGTATCCAAACTAAGCAATTGTGAAAAAAATTTCAAACGCAGTTACAACAGACTATGGGCACAATTCCCAGTTACCTTAGTTTCTGGGAGCAGTGACAACTTTCAAATTATTTTCCCGTGTGCATAATTTTTTCTTTCACAACTTTGGATTTTAGATGCAAGTAAACAGCTGTCGGTCAGTCTGTTCTCAGCCATAATAATTAAGAGTTTCTCGTTAAACTGACAATAACATATACTTCATAAAACTGAGCAGTTTACGAAAAATGAAGAAAACTTCAAATTAAGTTCGGGCTTCAAAATAAGAGCAAACTCTAAGCAAAGCCAATAATTTGGAAAAAAAGGAGCAAAATTTGAGAAAAATCACTAAAGTTTTTCATTTGAACGCTTCTAAAACTTCCCAGAATGATTAAATTTTTCCGTTTTTTTCCGTTTTTTTCCGACCCTCCGGAAAAAAAAGGAAAAAAACGGAAAAAAACCGTTTTTTTCCGGGACTTTTTTCCGATGCCCAACCCTAACATATATACACGTACTGTATGTATATATAGGCACTCTTATGGTGAGTTCATATTCGTGAGCTGGCTTCTTGTATCCAGGCTATATTTTGTAAAAAAGTCAAAACATTTGGATCTTTGGAAGATTTGGCTCGAAACTGCGACAGGTGTAAATTTCACAACAGCATAGTATAGCGCGGCGGGAAAAACCCAGTCCGATATGCGGGAAAAACCCCATCGCCAGTGTGAGTCACCCATATGAGCTAGATCGTATTTTAATAGCCTATCTTAAAGAGCGTCCAAAACTACCCTAGAGGGTGTGTTATTATAGCTCCCGCTGCCTCTCAGCAATTTTTTGGGACTTTGAAAATTTTGGAATTTTTGGTCCCAACATGAGGGTCAGGCAGATTGTCAACTTTGGGAGAGTCACTTGAACTACTGGAAAGACCTAGCCCAAAACGGATTACAGATTCACAGAGGATATATATGTCTCGAACATCACGATGGTGTACGTATGCAATTTGGCTCTAGTACCTGTGGTGCGACCTGGGGATGACCTAGACTCGGCGGGAAAGAAAAAACCCATGTGCGATGAAAAACCCAAATTTCAAAATGCAATTTTTTCTAACCATTAGCAGCAAAGGAAAAATTCTTTCATTTCTTAGCTCAGTAGAGCCTTCTGATTAATGTGGTATAGAGTTTACCTAGGTTCGACCTTCTATGTGTGATCCAGGTGGCCAAAAGCTGACATGGTGCCATTTCAAGCCAAATTTTCAAATTTCGTCAAAAATCGCTATTTTTTCACTGATATAGGTCGAGTTTCGCTTTAAATGCAATAAAAACACGTTTCCTATCTGATAGGGTGCTTAAAATGCAGAAAATAAGCAAATTTCAAAAATTTGCCTATGTTTCTATACGTGTTAAACATGCGAAATTTTCAAAAGCCAATTTGACATGAATTTTTGCAAAAATACTGATATTTTTTATTTAGATGTATATACTAAAAATGACGCGCTCTTTCGAATGGTATAGTCAAAACTGTTCTGGCGTGCTTCCAGCAAAAATTTCGGCTGGGTTTTTTCCCGCCCATGGGTTTTTTCCCGCCCATGGGTTTTTCCCGCATTGGGTTTTTTCTGGGGTTGCACGGGGGCGTGCCCCCGGCCCCGCCCCGGGGGCCCGGCCCCGGCCCCGGTAGTCAGGCCTCGGTACCGACCGGGGCCACAAATTAGCAAAATTTTGCAAATTTTTGACATTTTTTGACCAAAATTTTGAATTTTGGAAAGTCAAAATGTGTTACAAATCGTTTGTTTTCTCGCTGATATGAATTGAAAACAACCATAGTAACGTTTGTATATCAAAAATTATTGCAAAATTTAAATTTTCAAGAAAATTTTCGATTTGGACCCCCAATTTCTAGGCCCCGGCCCCGGTACCGGGGCCAAGGTGGCCCCGGCCGGGGCCACGATGAGGTCCCGGCCCCGGCCCCGGTAGTGGCGGCCCAGGTGCATCTCTAATTTTTTCGCATCGGTTTGGTCGAAAATTTCTCACAAACCGTAAGTGCTAGAGAGACGTTTTATGGCTCATTTTGAATCTCTTCGCAAGGCCTCATGGCAGTTATCGTTAGATTTTAGATTTGTCGTTTAATAGAAAAGTTACAGCCAAAATTCAAAAATTTGGGTTTTTTCCCGCCGCGCTCTACAATATACTCCTGAACGAGAAGCTACTGTGAGCAACCGATTGGTGTGTGAATTAGTTGTGTGCATAGAAATATGTGTGCGAAGTTTAGGTCTGTAGCTTTCCCCGAAAAGAGTCAGAGCTTCCAAAATATAGCTAGGCTAACAAAACACCATCCCTAAAATTCGCAAAAAAATCGACCGCCTAACGATTAGTAACAAGCCACAGCTAGAAAATGTTTTGCATCGTAATGGCCAGAATACCCAAAATGGTCTACCCATCCCAAAATCGACCCTCGGACAACTACCGGACCAAAATTGAAAATTTTGCTATTGCTCACTGTGGACTTCGCTTATCTAACCCAATGCTTGTAACATCTGCATCTAGCCATGTAGTGGATACCTTGCGATGACCTCTGGGCTGGCCCCCGCGGGTGATCTGTTTTGCGAACTTCTTCGCAAGAATATCACCCACAAGTTTCTGTAACTATATATACTACAGGAGCAATAGAACAGAAAATAAGCGTATTACTAGCTTCCTGAAGTCAATAAGCACGGTTAAGGGAATGGGCCATGGTACCCACTTTGGCCCCAGGAACCCAGAACTGAAAACCGAAGTTTAAGCCTATTCAAAAGAAACTTAAGGGTCCAAAAGTTTTTACATGATGACTTTATGGACTATGCTTTATTTATTCATGAAAAGAAAATTTGTCTAGCTGTAGATTAGATTAGATCCGTATGTGATTTTTACGAACCCGTGATATTTTTGTGAATTGGTTAACAAAAAATCAAAAACATTTTTATTCCTCTATCTATACCTACAAGGGCTATATATCAGCATGAAATCTGCACCATATTTAGAGGGGCCATTACCAGTTGATTCAAACGAAAATTATTTCGATCGGACTTCATTTGCGAAAATGGCAGCAAAAATACGATTTTTGATTTTTCTATTAACCTTGGTATTATACCTACGGACGTATTTAAAATTTGAAAAAATGAACGAAATTTTCTATTTGGAAACCTCTACAGTTCGGATGCCATGGGAATCAGCCAATCAGCCTTATATATATTAACTGTTAACTATGATATGTTACCTACTTCATGCAAAAAATTAGCGCTCTCGGAAGATGTATCCACCCCTAGGTATACCCTTTAGCGGAGGGGTCTCTTGGGTCCAAAATCGTCATGGATTTCGCACACATTTTTACACACAGAATTTTTACACACACACACAGAATGCACATAGCCCTGCTCACGCGCCCCATTATGTTTTAAAAAACACGACGAAATATTGGAGTACGAGATCAAACTTTGCCAGAGATATTCTCGTTCGAGGTCACAAAATTTGAGATTTAAGAAGATTTTCGGTTGTACTTCCACGACATTATGGTAGCGAAAAAGGGGATGAATTGAATAATATGTTCGCCAAGGCCAAATTGATGTTGGTTGGCTGATATTTCAGTTTTAAAAGTGTTCCGGACAACAAGGTTTATTTGGAGGCTCCGAAAAGACCAAGGGGCATAAGCTTATATAATATGGGGCCTAGGTTCAAAAAAGAAGAGGACTAGGTTGTGGGCGAATTAATATGTGCACAGCTTCGCCGAGCAACCCATATTCGCCGGCTTTCACGCTTCGCCATGGCGGTTGTCATATACAAAGCGATTAATGACAGTCAATAATAACAATTCCAGCAGTTAAACAAACGCTGCAAGTTGCTTGCATAGAAAGTTAGATTAGCTATGTATATATATGTACTTAAGCTATTATGTAGTAATTTGGTGGTGCTGGACTACGACCAGGTCCGCCGCCCCCAGAAGTTGAAGAATTTTTGCATTTTTGCCCCAAAACAGTACATTGGACGTTTATTTCTTGCAAAAGGTAGATTATCGCGCCGTATGCGCGAAAATTTTTAAAAATAGCTGTTTTTGCCATGAAAATAGCAACAATTTTCCATTTTGTCATCCCAAAAGGGGGGGGTCTAGACCCCTTGAACCCCCCCTGGGTGCGGCCTTGACTACGACAAGCAACGAGAAAAAACCAAGGCTATACGTAATTGTAAAGCTAGCGGTCTAATGGAAATAGCAGATCGTCGGAGAGAACCCTGAAATTATTGTTGAAATATAGACATTTCTTATAAACGGTTAAAATGCACAGTGAATATTAAGAGTTTATTGAAAGTAATTTTTACTTCCATTAACACTCGTTTATCAGAGTTGTATATTATTTACGCACCGTAACTATATCTGAACACTGGTATACATATATATGTGTATAATTATGTGTAAAACTTTTTCAGTCTGCGAATATGAGTTGCTCGGCGAAGCTGTGCCCATATTAATTCGCCCACAACCTAGTCCTCTTTTTTGAACCTAGGCCCCATATTAAGCATTTTTAAGACTAGTCCTCTCTTGATTTTAGAACCTAACCAACACCCATATTACTTTTTCATGCTCCCGAGAAGCATTTTCATTACTTTATATATATATATATATATATATATATATATATATATATATATATACGTATGTACGTATGTATGTATATGTATACATATATAGGGTTGTCAAGGGTTGCATAGAGTTCAAATTCAACGAGGTTAGCACAATTATAGAAATGTAAGGAAAGACAATGTATGAAAATTGAAGTCAAATCCTTTTTCTAGGAATCTGCCGCAGCATCCGACCAGTTGCCTTCAGTCGTCTCCACCACAACTCTGAAGACGGGTGGAGGAGCCACGTCGTCACTATCGGCGGACGCTGACGCCGCGGGGGAGTCGGGGGACAGTCATGGCCTGTTGGTCGTATCTGACTCAAATAATGGTTGGTATGAGGGTACATTTTGTTGGGTTCCATTTGTTTTTTCTGAGCCTTATCTATCTACATAGGTTACTTACTTTAAGATACTTTAAGATGAAGACAGCCATGGCTGATCAGTTGTTGTAGAGTAGGTGGCGGTGAATTCTGCGTCGGAAGGTGGTGGGATCCATCTCCAGAGCAATGTCCCCAGGCAAGCTGTTCCAAAGGTTGCTGTCAGGGTTGTTTTGTTGCGCAGCTTTTATATACGTATTGTTGGGCATGTAGTAGAAAAGCGCATTGTGCTTTCTATTACATGCCTAGCATCATTTGTACTAGTGCAAGAGTTTCTCAAGGTGCATTCATAGTCGCGAACGTATGGCGACGCGTCGTCGACGCCTCTGATTGTAACATGCCGTTTTAACCGTTTAAAATTAATTGTAACGTACAAAATGTACAAACGTACAAACGTAACGTATTGTAATGTATTCATGCTCACAAACGCAGACGCTTACATAACGCGCGTTGACGCGCATCTACGCGCCTCTGCCTGTGTCTGAAACTATGAATGCACCTTTTACTCTTATGTACTCTTGATTGTTTGTCGGGCAAGACCCTGGTCCCTACCGGGGCCGGCCAAACCTTTAGCAAAATTTTGTACATTTTTGACACCATTTGATCAAACTTGAAGTTTTGGTAGAAAAAATGAGTTATAAATTGTGAAAAAGCGTTTGGTGTTTCCTCACCTATTTGAATGGAAAGAATAGTAGTAATGTGTATATACCTGAAACTACTACAAAATGTGGGAATTTTTGAGAACAGTTTTTGCAACTGGTCTCTGTTTGCCCCCCCCCAGTTTTTAGGCTCCGGCCATCTCTGCGTAATTGTCTTTTCAATTTGTTCTGTGTTTAGGTAACTCTACCCTCTGGGAACTGCAGCGACAGCGCATGATGAAACTGCTGGATCAGCCCTATGTGTCCGGTGTGGTGCTACCGGTGATCATTGGCATCGGTGCTGCCCTGGTCACTGTGGCCCTGGTCTGCACTGTCCGAGCCTGCGTCCGCTCGCAGGCGAAACAGAAACGTCGTCGCCGCATACGTGTAGGTCCCCCCTTTCCCCTCCCCCGCCCAGATACTCGCTAGCCGGGACGGGGGGTGGGCTAAATGTTTCTGAAAATTTGCCTATTTGGACACCCACAAAATCCCGGGGGGGAGGGAAGCAAAAATCCTGGTAGGGTGGTCGGTTTCGGGAAAACCTGCTGTCAAAAAGTACCCCTGGCAAATGGCAATGGATGACTATGGGACGGCTATTTTTTGTGTGATTTTGGACCCATAATAAATTTGGTGCCATCTTTTCCTCCACCACTAACTTTGTTATCCTATATTTGTGGGATAACAAAAGATTGTTCTGTTTTCGGGCTAACTCATTTCAGGTGTGGAAAGGAAAGTGGAGGTCAAGTGCAGCCCCACATGTTGGTATATAAATCGTCCTGGCTAGCTGTACTCTGTAGCGAGTAATGTCTTGTTTCAGTACCTTTTTACCCCACCCCCTCCCTGACTATACCGCCTTACTCCTCGCTACCATAATTACAGTATTACCAAGTAATGAGCTTTGCAACATGGTTCCTTCGTTTGTGGGCTTTACTTGCTATTATGTAGGGGCGCGATAGCGCCCCTACATAATATGGGTGTAAAGGCGTCTGCGCGGCCCCCTGGAGACCGTGTTGGCCTGGTGCCAGCTAATTAGAGGTCCGGGAGTGGTAAAAAGGTTACCATCGTAAACAACTCGAGTAGTACTACAAGTACCACCATACTTTTGGTTCGAATTCGAAACTTCGAATTTTTGCACTAGGCGATAGTTACCGTGCGTTTGTTTTTTTTCTCGGTGAATAACGCTTATTGGAAATGCATTTTACGGCGAAGTGTTGGACGATGTGGGCATTTTGGCACCATACTACTATTATATGTTGGTAGACAGGATCCCCCCATGCTACCTTTTTTGGTCATTTTGGCACCTGGCCAATTTTGGCTCTGTGCCAAGGTCCCAAAGTCGGACTTTCGCTATTTTTCGCAAATTTTGGTCACACTTTTCTAGAACTGGGTAGAAGCTGGAGAGGTCTAGTATCTTTTGTTGAAAATTACCAGTAGGGGTGCATAAAGTAACGAGGGGGATTTTTTAATTTTGCTCCCTAGCTTTCAGGAGATGTGCCCAAACTTTGCATTTTTTTGGCCTGTTTGGGCGAAAAGTTTCTAAGTCCCACTTTTACTTGAAATGGCGTAAAAGTCACCAAAAATGGCGTTTTTCGGCCTTGGGGTGGTACCCATATATAGTAAACTGAAAACGATGAGCATACTGCCGATACCGCTCGAAGTGGCCACTGGTCAGCATGGCTCCCGTGGTTCCTCGCCCAGGGTCAAAGTTGGGAAAACTCAGTCTAAACTGCGTTTTTCGGCGTTTTGGTTTGGGGCATATATATAGTAAATGCACTACGCTCGTTTCAATGGGCATATTGCCGAAATCGGGGGAAGTGACCAGTGGTCACTACAGTCTATGGGGCCTATTGACCAGTGGTCACCCCCTAAAACAGCGCTTTTCGGCGTTTTGGTTGGGGGCATATATTGTAAATCGCCTACGCTCACTTCAAAGGGCATATTGCCGAAATCGAGGGAAGTGACCAGTGGTCACTACGGTCTATGGGGCCTATTGACCAGTGGTCAACCCCCTTAAAACAGCGTTTTTCGGCGTTTTGGCTAGCGGCATATATTGTAAATCCACTATGCTCGTTTCAATGGGCATATTGCCGAAATCGAGGGAAGTGACCAGTGGTCACTACAATCTATTGGGCGTACTGACCACTGGTCAAACCGCCTAAAACAACTTTTTTCGGCCATATGGCGGTATCCATATAGTGAATCCGTGTCGCTGAACACGACGGGCATACTGTCGAACTCTTTGTGGAGGTGAAAAACTTTTATCCTCATACACCCACATACAGAGTTTGCAGCGGCCGTAGCTTGGGGCGGAGGTAAGAAGTCAGTGGTACTGTATATTTATATAGTCAGTTTTCTGCTCTACCTACGGCACTGTTCAAGCTGCTTTGTATCCATTACCGCATTGCTGGAAAGGGATCCTTTAAAATGACAGAAGGACAAGAAATAAAAATGCTCCTCTGGAGCATGAAAAAAGTAATATGGGTGATGGTGGTGAGGTTGCAAAATCAAGAGAGGACTAGTCTTAAAAGTGCTTAATATGGGGCTAGGTTCAAAACTAAAAGAGGACTAGGTTGCGAGCGAATTAATATGGGCACAGCTTCGCCGAACAACCCATATTCGCGGGATTTCACGTTCTGTCTTAGCGTAGAACTATCAATGTCAGTCAATAAAAAATTTAAGCAGTTGAATACTCATTGAATATATATAGCTGTTTGCATGCACTGTTAGACTAGCTAGGAATATATACGTAAATTATCATAATTTTGTTGTGTTGAACTACGGCTGGCTCTACTACTAGAAGAGATCTAAGGATATGATGCTAAAGCTATTGGTCCAAGTCAGGAGGAAATAGAAGATCGTCGGAGAGTCCTAAATTATTCTTGACTATAAATTTTCCGTATAAATGGATACGTAAAATGCGCTGGTTAGTATAAAGCACTTATTGAAGAACACGTTTGCTAAAATAAAAGTTCGAATAAAGCTCGAACACATACCGTAGCTGTATGTAGGTTATTTATGAACTATAAACTAAATGTATCGTGGATATGCAAAATAATTTACATTTACAAACCGCGAATATGGGTTGTTCGGCGAAGCTGTGCCCATATTAATTCGCTCGCAACCTAGTCCTCTTTTATTTTTGAACCTAGCCCCATATTAAGCATTTTTAAGACTAGTCCTCTCTTGATTTTGCAACCTGTCACTCTGTCAGTCTGTCTGTTCTCGTCCACTCTGCCCGGAGGCAATATGGGGGTCAGTCTCGGCAGGCTTATACTTAGCGGATGCTGCAGTCAGATCAAGTGACCCAAAAGGAAGCGACCGACTAGGTCGGCGGGGATGTGGGTCCTGATCCTCCATGGCTTGTGCGACCGACCTGCTGTCTTAGACATGACCAGTACGCCGTCAACTGACACGGACGAATGGACGTACTCCGAGGATGTGAGGGACATTCAACCAGCTTACTGGCGACGTGGCACCACCCAGGCACCCTCAAACTACACAATTTTTGAAGATGATGCGTCCGCCTCATCAGGCATCAGTGCATCTACCTCAGCAATTATATAGTAAAGAAAACAACTGAGGCAAGCATAGCTTGACGGCACTGACATTATAAGCATAGCCTAACCAGGCAGGGGCTGCAGTTATGTAGTATCACTGCCGACTCGATCTGTCATTGAATGCGGTCCTTCATGGACCTGATAGGAGCCTGGGAAAAGACTGAAAAGGGAGAAATTTTGCAAACCTCACCACCATCACCCATATTACTTTTTTTCCTGCTCCCGAGGAGCATTTTTATTTCTTGTATGTATACGTTTGTCACATCATCGTCATGGAAATACCGGGTACAAGTATGGGCTCTGACTGGTAGAATAATGATGTAGGGTATCTACTGAAGTATGACTCAGTATACATGTGGTACGTACGCACGTGCATTCTGCTAATCAGACATGAGGTATTTACTACCTATGTATGGTCGGCTTGTTTGCTTTTAATTCTGGTGCCAACTGCTGACATTTAGAATCTTGCTGATGAACTGAAAACTGATCGAACAATGCTCCTGGGGGACAGTTCCGATGATGAATTTTAATTTTCCACCCCCCCCCCCCCCCGGTGGTCCCAGGCCTACCCTTCTCCCCCGCGGTTACCTGTCACCCTATCAATACAGTTTCTCTTTCTTGAGTCGCCAATTACGCAGTGTGAATGCTTAATACAATTTAAATATCATGTGCCTCTTTTGCGAATTTCTGTACGCATGTACGTATACGTTTGGTAAGATTATATATATACTGCGCATTTATTGCATCTTTCTCTCAGTATTTACCTGTTTGTTAATTGTTTTAGAATTAAGTCTTTGTGGCAATGGAATTTTTGATGAAAAGACCCTAAAAATTGTGACTTAAACAAATAGTTTATTCTAAATGGTGTTCTAATTTTTTTATTTCGGAATTCTTATTTGTGTCAACTATCGC
>JASAND010019709.1:0-17508 GCA_030248195.1 Trissonchulus latispiculum | reverse complement strand
GTACTTTTGGTAGTACCTGCGCAGATAATTAAGTTTACATATGCACTCAAATTGACGATTGAACTCTAAAACGTCTCATTTGAATCGGAAGTTGAATAAAAATTAGTAAAATGCGACGATTTCTGGTTTTCTTAAAGTGAGAGTAAAAAAGGGGGAGAAGCCATGAGGTTGGAGTGAAGTCGAGTGGAGAAAAATCCACATCCATTCATTGTAGAAAGCACGGAAAATTTATATTTGGTCTTTTTGAATCTGTGTGCCGATGGAGACGGTACTACAAATTCCTGTTCAATTCCAAGGAAATTTCTGGTACCCGTAACACTTAAAAAAAACCCTTGAATATGACTGACTAATAATTTAACATTGTCACAATGAATTGTGTGTGCACTGATCTTTTCTTCAAGCCATTGTAATGTACTTTCGTTATAATGACACACGTTATGCTATTGTGGAGTATTTTGTACTGGTATCCCAGTCCTAACTTTTGATTTTTGACCAAATAACAGCATTTTGCATATTATGAGCATGTCATGGATGCCAACATATTTTAGGTTTTAGAAATTGGCATTCTCATGTTCCCGCATACAAAATTTTTAAAGCTATAGGCAAAGAGAGCCAAAATTTGCTGGTGGAATAGCACAAGAGATCCATTATATCTACAGAAGTAGTCCGATAGTGTGATTTCTTGAATCTATGTTAAAAACTATATATCAGCAAAAAAACGAATTCTGATCTGTTAATATCGAGTGTGGTGTTTGCAAAATGTTGCCTACGTATTGAACTTGACGAGATTCAGTTTGCTATTTAGTATTTTTGTTTCAACGTACTGTTAAACGTTTTAAAATGTCACAGCTAAAACAACAGCGTTAGAGAGGAGCAAACATGGATTTCGTTTGCTTATTGATCATCGCCCAAAGAAAGTAATTTTCTCGAAAGGTAGTTCTGTAACTACATTTTTGTAGTCTGGATAGCACGTTGTCTATATCCAGCCCTTTTATGTTTTTGTTTCCACTGTTTGAGGAACACCACTCTAGCAACCTTATTTGCAGTTGAGAACAGCACGGGCATGGCTTTAGAGACCCAACTTTTATGGATTAAGATCTGGAATAAGCTAATTTGCTTTGTCTAATTCGTTTAGTATTCAAGCTATGTTAGTAGTATTCTACTAATGTTATAGCGTCATTTCTTATCTAATTATTGTAAACTTAGCTTGCTACATGATTTTGTTAAGCCTGATCCTTTTACTTTTACTCATTTTGCAGTACTAGTCATTTTGTACTGATACCATTATTTGTTCATCATAGTGTTATGTGTCTTAATTTTCTGGGTTCGTGGTTTTAAATTAAAGTTTTGTTAATTTAACCCAAGCGAAAGTTGAGACATGAAGAAGCTCTTGCATTCTCTTGGACCTAAAATGCTAGTAAGGCTTAAAATTAGCAGTTTTGGAATTTTTGTGAATGTGCTGTTGGGACCAAGGGACCCAGTGCGGAATACTCCAACTGTTTCTGACAATAGGTCTCATTAGCACGTCAACATCTTGAAAATGTTTCTTTGTTCCGTGTTTTCATGAACTTGCACCGGTTCGTCATCTTGTTGGCTATCAACTTATTGTCGAAGTACCTACTGTGTATATAAACCTTATTGTATTGTATTTATTTATGCTTTTTGTTGGTATGAAACTAGCATATGCAATGATAATAAAACGAATGCTGCGTCTGCTTTCTCTGAGCTTGATCTTTTGTAGTTTTATTAGCAATTTGATGTGAATTTGATGTGGCAATATTTAAGGTATGTTGATGTTTATTAATATCATATCCATAGTTAGTTCTTATTAGTAAGATGGCCTCTCCGAAGGTTCTCTTACACACTTAGGCTTAGCGTTGATAAAAACTTGTCCGGGTTTTATGGTATGGGCGATGTACTACTAAAATTTGGTAACAAGAACTTGCAACGGACTGCTGAACTGAATTTTGCAGTTCCGTTTTTGTCTAATTTTGGCGTATTCTCACAAAGACAAACAGGAAGGAAACTTTTTAATACAACTCAATTTAAGCGGAATTGACTTAGCTGACTAGCCTAGCCGAGCTGTACGGTGTTCGCATCCGTCCATTGCCAGCAGCTGATAGCAGATTGATTGACAAAAGTAGCAGATTGATCCAGGAAGCTCGGCACAGGAGAGTGCGTGCGTGCGTAGTGCACTCTCCCCATTGTGCGATAATCAAAATGTAGCTTGAAAATTTAAACAGACCGGTAGCAACAGCGGAAAGCTTTAAAATGGGTGAACTGAACTTTACTTTGGAAGATATAAGCAGTTGTCTAAGTCTAATTCGAGGTGGTCGACAACTCGACAAGTTGAAGGTTCATTTGATAAAAGTTTAATTTGCTTTTATAGTTTATTTCTAAGTTTTATTTCAACGTTAAAAAGCATCTTTGAGATTGGAAATTTAAAACTTAAAATATTCCAATGAATTTTATAAACTAAGTTTTTGATGAGCTACCATCTTCCACACGTGGCAGATCGCATCTCCCTCTGAGATGTCTTCTCTTGTACCCAATATATAATAGCAAGAGTACATAATAACTAAGAGTGTGACAAGCGTCAAGCTCTTAGTTATTAGGCTTGGGGACATGATATGCACGATGACGGCTGACCCCCCCCCACAAATTAGACCCATCACTTCAAAGAAATTAGCACGCTATGCTTGTGTGCTGAAGCTCGCAACAGACGCACATTGAACCAACTGAGTAGTTGTGGTTTCGAGCTTTAGAACGTATTCATAGCGTGCGAATTTCGTTGAAGTGATGGGTCTAATTCGTGGGGGTCCGCCGTTATCGCGCTTATCATGTCCAAAGCCTAATAACTAAGAGCTTGACGCTTGTCACACTCTTAGTTATTATGTACTCTTGTCATAATAGCATATAATGGAGCACTGAAAGTATGCTGCGTATTCCAAGTACACACTTTCTAATCGCTTGCTTATTTATGCTACACCTTACCGAATGTTCCTACAGTTTACACATATTCCAGTTACACAGATTAGAAATATGCGGCCGGGCCCGACCCAACACATTTTCCGGCCCGGCCTCCGCCTTGGGCCCGAAGCCCGCTACACAACCTTAGAAGTAGATGTAGATGGACAGAGGTTTGAACCGGGCTTTACACAAAAACTATGGTGGTCAGGCCCGGTACCCGGTGGTCAGGCCCCGGTACCGACCGGGGCCAAAAATTAGCAAAATTTTGTTAATTTTTGACATTTTTTGACCAAAATTTTGAATTTTCGAATGTCAAAAAGTGTTACAAATAGTTTGTTCTCCCGCTGATATGAATGAAAACAACAATAGTAACGTTTGTATATCAAAAATTATTGCAAAATTTAAATTTTCAAGAAAATTTTCGAAAATTTTCAATTTGGACCCCCAATTTCTAGGCCTCGGCCCCGGCCCCGGCCCCGGTAGTGGCGGCCCCGGTGCATCTCTTCTACACGATACTAAGGGTCTTCGAGACAGTACCCACAATTTAGAGCAGTTTGAACCCTGCAATGCCGATGACAGCTTAGTGCACCCATTCTGAGGCCGCTCAGGTTGCATGGGTCCTCCACCCGGCTAGATTCTCAGGGTGTTGAATTGCTGCATATTGTATATTGATGAAATTGAAAGAAATATTTTCCACTGCAGCAGATCTAACGCAAAAAAATTGCGGCCTGAGGTGGGGTGGGCCTGAATTGTCTTGATAACGTTACTGCTGTTTGGCAGCTGCATTTGTTTGCTCTCTTATTACAGAGATGCTCACCAGCAGATGAGAATGACAAGATGCCCATGGTATCTGTGATGTCGGCCAGCGTTAACGCCATTGCCGGAACCAGCAGGTTTGTCTTGTGTTTCGTTTATCAGTTATTATTTAGTGAATAGCTCAAGATGAGTATGTTTTGTGAAGGATCTGTTCATTGTAAATGTATGCAGTAGTTACAAAACGCCAATTTGAACCTTTGCTGGCATTTTTACAAATGAAGTCCGATCGAAAGGCTTTTGATACGAATTGAACTGCAGTGAACACTACCATAGCCAGAAAAAATTTCGAGGCGGGGATATCCAAAGTTTATTGAATATCTGCTATGATCATAATTGATGGCAGCAAATTTCAAGTGTACTTTAGTGTTTTTGTTGCAGTTTTCTGTAAAGTCGGCTACGCAAGTACCTACTTTAACAGGGGGGGGGGGGGGGGGGGGGGGGGTGGAACGGGGCCTCTCAAAAAATGGAGGTTCTGTACAAGGGCTAGCAAAATCAGGGCCAAGGGACAAGGGACAGTGCCAGAGAAGGAAGGTCAAACTTTAAAATGGCTGTAAAATAGCTGATGTTTCGCTAATTTCGCTTAAAATTTGCAAAAATTGAACTTTTTCAAGACAATTTTCTGCTTGCACCCTCCCCCCAAATTTAAGGTACGGTACAAGGGCAGCTAAAATTTGGCCTAAAACAGGTACAGGCCCCTCAGGAATCGGTATCCTTGTTAATGTATGAGTACCATGGTTTTGAAAAATTTACTTGCACTGTTACTGTGCTATAACAGTTTTAATGCCGGAAGAGTAGTTGGAAATCGGCAGTCAAATTTGCGTATATTAGGTGTGGGACCTGTGGTATTTTCGCGTTTTTGGTCTGCCTCATGTTAACGGTTTAAGGGGAAGGGGTCGCTTTGGGTCAAAATTAATAGTCACTGATTTCGCTCATTTCGCCAAAAATGCGACGCTCAACAGAACTGTACCAGAAGGGTTATTTGCTCTCTATGGCATGTCCTAAACTATGTGCAAAGTTGGAACGCTGTATCCTGCATACAGCGAAACAATTTTCTGCCACAAGCTTTTTAACCTAGATAACTTCTTCATTTTCCTATGTTTATCACATGTCAAAGCCACCTTTGAATGGCTGTACGGAACGATAGAAGCAATATTATGCAAAACGCGCTTGTCTTTAAAAGCGACTCCCCCCCTTAAGTAGATAATTTGTGAATTTTGGGGAAGATTTTTTGTTGCTTGTTGCTTGTTAATTCTTACTTTCTAATTTTTCGTTGTGACAGTGTTGAGTTTTATTTTAGATCGCTAGGATTTGGCTGTATCAGATTTATCCACTGCAGCCCGATTTTAGAGTAAGCCATTGTTGTGTGGATTTATTCAATACATTTCTGTAAGGAAAGGTGCAAGTTGTTGTGGTTTAACTTGAAAAATAAAGAAAAAACGAGAAGAAATAGAAACTGTCGTGGTGTTTGTCTTATCGTTGGAACTTCAATTTAGTTTTGTTATTTCAGGGCTGATCCTTTGAAGAAACAGCGAAGAACAGATCCTATGGTTGCCGTTCGACGATTTGAGAGAAAACAGCAGCTTTTAGAACGGACTATTTATGAATACAAAAAACATGAGAAAAAGTTGAAACCGTTGGATGAGATGCAGCTTCCCCTGAAAGTTATGGATGAGATGGAGTAAGAAGAAGTCAGCGTACTCTTTAAGGTTTTTTAACAAACAATGAGTAACCGTTTTGGCTCCCTTGGGCCAAAGGAAGAGTCCTTCTGGCTCCTTTGTGCCATATAACCATATTTGACTGTTTTATTGTATGAGACTTGCAGCGAGGGAACCGGGTCAGTTCGGGTCACTTTTTGAACCGGGTCAACGGATGGAGAGCTTCGATCCGGTCTTGACCCTGTTTTCTTAATTTCCCACACATTTAAGAAATTTTTGGTTTAAAATTAAAACTTTAGGTCTGATTTCTATATGATGCTGATACATAATTTGCATTTGCTTAAAATTTAACTTGCATTTCAAAATTTTTGCAGGTTGAGGTATAAACTTTTAAGATAGTCTCCAGCAGAATATTATTTATTTTCATCGATTCCGTGATTGTTGCATTGCATAGATCTGATCAGAACTAGCTGGTTTTCAAATTATAACTAATCAAATTACGCAATTGAGATAAAAGCCAAGGGTTAAAAGTCTCTAGCTGTCTTCTGTTTTTGTTTTTGATTTGTTTCTTTGTTCTGATTTTAAATATATACTCATACTAGACTGTGCAATATTTTGTATATTATTAACTTAACTATTACTAATCAACTAAACTTGCTAACTTGTTAATTTCGACAGCCCATTTCCACTTTCCGTTTACAAATTGCTGCAGTCTTATTTAATTGTTTATAAACCTTTTAATGTTCACCATAGTCATTCTATTTGGGGTGGTGAAAAGCATGGAAGTAAAAATTTAGTTGTGTTTAGGCAACACCTAAAGTTTTTAGGTATTTTTGACTTTTTGGAAAACCGGGTAACCCCGTCAAGTCTAAGTGATCCGGTTCCATCTCCGTAGACTTGGTTCTTGCGAGAACAGTTTAGCATCACCGATTAGTGTCCAGACTATTTGACAAATTCTCACTCTATCTGGAAATTGAAATTTATTCTTGTTTAGTTTAGCATGTAGTATTTGCAAGCAGAGCGTTTGCTATGCCAAGAAAACGAAAACAAACCAAAATTAACCTGTTTGGGTTATTTGTAAGAGAGATCAGAATTTACTGTGTATAAATTTAATTTGCTTTTGTGGTTTAGGGAGCGACGTCGACCACCGACTGTGCTAGAATTTGATGAAAGCGAACGCCGTGCTTGGCTCGCAAAAGAGTGGGCGAGGTATCGTATATTACGTATTGTTGGGTAACTCGTTCTCTGGTGAAGACTAAGGCATGCTGTTGGAATTGGTTTACATTATCTGTCTGCTCTAGGATCTAGTATGAAGAGAAGCGAAAAATTGGTGAACGAAAGACAAATCGTTGTGGTTAATGTGTTCCACCTTTGTTTGATATTTTCATATACAAGATACGTGCTTGTTTCTCACATGCCCTCCCAAGATTTGCAACTGTATGCCTGCTTTGAGGAAGATCCAGCGAATCCTTGTTTTCTCTATATATACTCTCCATGCGAAGCTAAAACTGGAGCTTCCTTTCCTTGCTTATTTTGTTTTCAATTCTACCACGAACCTAGCAAACCGAAAAGCCGTCTCTTATAAGTGATACTGTCTCATGTCTACCGTGTCTTTTCCATTTTTGGTTCCTATTTGGGCTGATTAATTAAAATTTGAATTTGGAAATGATGATAAATTAATGTGGCCATATTTGACATTTGTTGACTATACCTATTATAATTGCAGAGTGAAATCGGTGGATAGTGTGCGTAGATCAAAGCAGATTCGAAATATGCTGATGTCCCAGAATAGAGCCTTAAAATCTTTGCGCAAAGAATCCGAAGCTCTGTATCAAGCTGCAGTTCAAGTATGTTTGGAAAATTTGGTATTACTTGTATTAGTGTTGGAACAGAAGTATGAAGTGGAATTGTTGATGTTGATACAATATTAACATGACACTGCGCTAGCCTACCCTGCAGATTGCTACATTTTTAAGAGTCCGCTTACAATGCCGGTTTACCTGATGCTTAAAATGTTGATCGAATAGGAAGAAGTGACAATTTTCGCGAATTGTTTGAAACTAATTCAGGACTGCCAACCCTGCTGATTTACAGTAGTTGCACCTCGTCATTGTGCTAGGCTTGGAATTGGGAAACTTTTCCCAGGGTAAACTTTAACCTTTAAACTCAGAACTGCTGAGGTTTAATTAGCCATTTTGAAGTCCTCAGTAAGTATTTGTTCCCTCCATTTGGCCGATGAACTGTCGTGAGGTTATAGTGAGTTGTTTTATTCCCTGGGACTGGAACTTGTCGACTGATGACAGAGTAGGCTGGCGTTTATTTTTGTACTCTTCACTGTACTGTATTGTTGTTTTAGCTGGACGAAAGCTGGTTTGGGAAAGAAATTCGTGGTCCTATGCAAACACCCCCTATTGATAATTATGAAAGTCCCGATGGCGATTATGTTGATACGACTCGAAAATGGGAATAATTTTTGTTTTTGTGTTTTGCTGTAATTGAGTCTGTGTGTCTATTATTCTCTGTAGTAAAATATCTGTGTTCACCTATAATATAGAGGTCCAAAGTGTGTTTTTGTGTTGCTTGGCTTGGCGTAATGTTGTATGAGGCCTTAAACTTAAAACTTTGTATCTATCAGCTGTATATAATTTCTACTGAAACTTTTCTAAGTCAAGTAGAGTAGTCAAGAGTACGTAATGATAAGGATATATCAAGCGTCACACTCTGTGCAGTGAAGAAAACTGCTATGCGCGCATCGGCTGGACCACCCCTTCCCCCCCCCCCAGATTGACCCTCTCCCACACCGTCCCAATATGCGTACCTGCATAGTTTTAAAAATACACGCTAGACTCCTTCCCAAGTGGGGCCCCTGCCCCTGTCAATTTTAACGTGTAACTATGCAATGCAGTAAGCGAACCCCGTTTGGACCCGTATAGGGGCGGTGTGAGGGGATCAATTCGTGGGGAAGGGTCAGCCGACAGCGCGCATAGCATAGTTTTCGCCTAAACTGTATAGAGTGTGACGCTTGTCATACTCAATATTATGTACTCTTGGTATAATTGAGAAGGTAGATCGAGGAGCTAAGTTGTCTCACAAAATTTAGAGATCAAGTTAGCTAGTACCCGTATTTGCTAAAGAGCCAACCAACCATTCATCAGTGGAACATTGTTATGACATTCTTAATATCCAACTATTTGCTGCAAAGTCCAAAGATAAGGCTCCCGGTTTTGACTGGTAGCAGCTATACAGATGTTACCACCACCAATCGATAGAGAATTGATTGGTATTTCGATAGAGAATTTATTCGTATTAATATCATAATTTATATTTGAAGGGTCGGATCTTTTCAGGATAACCCACCCCAGGCCCAGATTCCGCAAAACTTGATCAAATGAGCTGAAATTTGGAATGGGTATGTTTTCGACCACGCTGAGTTGAAATATCGCAAAATTTTTTAATTTCACAAAATTCGATTTTTTTCGATTCGTAAGGGGGGACCAAGAGGACCAGAAAAATTTTTTGTCTTCGATTTTGATGAAAACTTGTATTCAGAGGTTTTCGAGATCGCAGAACACGAATCTGAGATCCGTCCTTCGATTCTGCTTTTCGTTAGCTCAATATAAACAAGCTTAATCTGAATGAATATGAATATGAATATGAATATGAATATTAATATGAACAAGCTGAATCAAAAACTAACTTCAGATTCGTGTTCTGCGACCTCAAAAACTTCTGAATACAACTTTTCAGCAAAATCGAAGACAAAAAATTTTCGGTTCCCCTTACGAATCGAAAAAATCGAATTTCTCGAAATCGAATAATTTTGCGATATTTGAACTCAGCGTGGTCGAAAAGGTACCTATACCAAATTTCATCTCATTTGATCAAGTTTTGCGGAATCTGGGGTGGGTTATCCTGAAAAGATCCGAAGGGTCTCCGACGCACCCAAAACAAATTGGGAGGGAATCGTCAAAAGTGGGTAAAGTTGGAATTGTCACCGCCGGAAATCAGCAAATTTAATTCTTGCAGCAAAGTATATATCAAGAGTCCATGAATTTCTTCTATATATTAGAAGAAGAGTAAGCCACTAGAAGGCTCCTCTTCTTGGCATTGCGTAACGGTACTCCGACCACAATTCGCGAATATTCCCCCGTTTGGGGACTCGACATGTTTGGTGGAGGGTAGCCGAATGGTCCCCGTTTGGGGGAGCGGTCGCTGAAAAAGGTCCCCCTTTGGGGGGGGGGCGCTCATGCAGGCTAAGTTTGCAGTGCAGTTTGGCTAATGCAGCTCACCCCCCCCCAAAGGGGGACCACTTTTTGGACACCCCCCAAACAAGGACCCTTTTTTGAAATAAGCTGTAACTACCGTAATCCTTTGCTAGACCCCCCTCAAACGGAGGGGGAGGGTTCTGCAATCTGATTGGCTGTTGGCTACCCCCCCCTCTCCAGCGGAGACCTCTTCGGCTACTCCACCACCAAACGGAGGGGGTATACCTGTCGTAACTATCACTACTTGAAGCGACCGGCGGCGAAACTTATGTTTCTAAGATTTCTTAATTGGGGAATAAAAGATCTAAAAGCTTAATTCCATACTCCTCCACTGATGAGCCGCGGGTATGAGAATCAAGTCTGGAAGAGGTCGCAAGCACTTACTAACATAGATTGTTTTAGTTTGTTTTTGCTTTATGTTATTTTATCACATTTTTTCTGTAATATATGTTAGAACATATTTATATTTTATTTCACTTATTTTAGACTATTATTTGCTCTGTTTTTTGATTCTGTTTTGAAATATGAGCTCTAAACACATTCATCATGAGAAAAGGAAATTAGGTAGCTACGTAGGTATTTAATGAAACCTGTCGACCCCGAACCCCCCAAATGGGGAACATTCGCGTATTGTGGTCGGAGCACCGTTACGCAATGCTAAGAAGAGGAGCCCTCTAGTGGCTTATGTACTCTTCTTAATAATATATAGTGCAAGTATGCACTCTTGTATATATGCTTCTGAAACTGCGTAAACTACACGTTAAATTAATCAGCCAGTAGGGCGTTTCACAAAGGGCTCCTAAATCTAGCTCCTAAGTCCCTCTTATCTTATCTCTTATGAGCAGTTTACGAGCAATTTATGAGCGGCTCCTAAACTGTTTCACAAAGCTCCTCTTAAACTGCTCCTAGACATTCGCTCATAACCACCTCTTAGCAACTTTCTCTTAACTTTCTAAGCACGTTCACGCTGGGAACTTATGAGGTGTGCTGGAAAAATTAAGAGACTTGCAAGTGAAAATGGCTTTATATTATATTCACCTAATAAATTACCATAAAAATAGATCATTTAAATAGACCATTCTCAAATTTAAAGGCAAAGATAAAACAAAATTAACCTGTTTGTTATTTGACAAAAGTAACGACGAAATTCCATGTATTTACTATAATATATTTATACGACGTATTCAGCAGTTGAAGCTCATAAAATGACTAACAAGCTTTTACAGTACTTTTCTGGAGGAATACAATATATTTCACCGTTGTCTTGGCTAAATATTTCAACAATTAGCACTTGAGAGTGCTTTATGAGTCCGATTTTGGGCTCCTAATTTTAAGAGCCGATTTAGGAGGTCTCTTAGTTTAGGAGCTCTTTGTGAAACACTATTCTCCTAACTTTTCTCATAAGTAGTAAATTTAGGAGCTCTTAGCGCTATGAGCCCTTTGTGAAACGCCCCACAGGCTCCAGACGATGCTGAACTCGCTCAAATTAAATACAAAAATAGCACCGAGTTTTCAAAACTTCCAAAGTCATCCAACAGCCTTTGCTTAGCTAGTTTTGAAATGTTTATCAAATCTTTGACCCTCTGGAACCTGTTGGGAAAGGACGCTGCACGCAGCGATGAAAGCTGTGCTATGAAATGTTATGCTTTGTCGACGAAAAGATTCTATGGGAACAAGGATATCTCATTAGATCCTTGTCCAAGAAAGGGTTAACAGTGAAATCGTAGCTAGCTATACCAACCAAGGCTACTAGCACTGACGAGACAAGTGTTTGCGTACTAATGCCGTCATGCTAGTAAATGCAATTGTGTGCGGCTCCTACAGACTTGCTTGCGACAAAGTTTTGTTTTGTGGTTTAATGTTAAACTCATAAAATTTTATTATGTACATTCAAATTTGTACAACGTGTACGTATGTACATAAAGCTGATTAAATGTTTAAATTTCTTCTGATAACAGGAGGACTTTTCGGTAGTCTTCGCGGACTCTTCAACTTTCTTGACTGCAATTGTCGTCGAAGACGGATGTAATCAGCTATCAACATGGTTAGAGATAAAATCTACAATAGAACATGGAAAACTATCAAATCGACAGCATAAAAGAATGAATAAAAATATGATGTAGACTTATAGGCTCAAACAAAGTTCGGTAGTCTATATCACAAGCAAATTAACGAACATGCGGTAGAAATATTCATTAAGTTACTGTAAATTATCAAAATACGGTTACACAAACTGCATACATCAGCTTTATCCATGGCGAATATAAGTCGTTCTTTTGTGGGCTCTCCTTCAGCAGTGCTTTGTCGACTGGTCACTAGCATGAAATCATCCCGACATCCCCCAAAAGTAAGAATGTTTTCGTATGGATACTTAACAATTAATTCCTGAAAGAAGAAGTTGTATGCCGTACTTTACTTTGTGTTGATTTTGTAAACTACTTCACTCAGAAAAATCCTTGTTTAGAACACGACTAGTGAATGTTGAGGAAGAAATACAACGTATGCCTGGCGCTTCCTCAAAGCCAATGCAGTTGACGCTAAGATATTAGGATTGGCCATCTAGATCTGCCAGAGCAGACCTGCAGAATTCTGTTTAATCAGAACGAATTGTTCAGATTTAGGAATAAAAGTGCCGGTCCCAAATTTAGGATAATGTTAATATACAACGCTGTATGTCTTTGATTCTCTCTCTGTCACCTTTTCGAGCTCAGTAAGAAGAGTAACTCCGTTCTCATTGACACTCAGCCACACTTCTTCTTCTCCTCGCCATTTCATCTAAAATAACATCATAACGATGGCAGAGAGACGTTTAGCACTTTATCTTAATAGTTTGTTCATATTATGTCATTTTGTTTCGCTGTTGCACAAACATCAACTTTTAGCCGCGGTCAGTCACGGACCTTCTTGGTTTGACCACTTATCCCATTACCCTCATGCATAAACTGTCGATGGGTGCCGTGCCGACCGAGTGGTTAAGGTGTTCGACTTTGGATCCGATAGTCCAAGGTTCGAATCCCCGCTGCCACAAGGCTTTCACAAATCCTCTTGAGCAAGGTACGAAGCACATATCGGTTCGCCGTGGGCTCTAGCCAACCCAGCTATCCATCCTTAGTTCGTCGGTAAATGGGTACCACTTATATATGTGGGAAGGTAACAGGATACCGTGTAGTGCGTCTGCCTTGAGGAGCTGGCCCCTCCTCCATGGTTGTAGTCATCATTCGAGGTGACACTCCTGGCTCAAGGGCTGTGTATCCGGGGATGAGCACCGGCACCCGAGAACCTGACAATGGTAGGAGAATTCTCCGGGGGTTACCTTTACCATTAGGCACCTCTTTTACAAACATCAAGTTCACGACTTATGCAGCCATCCACAATAGTTATACTATTAGCATGTAGGTACGAACTGTGATGTCATTTCTACGTATTTAGCGAATTTGTTGAAGTGAGTGGTCTACATAATTAGCGGGGGGGGGGGTCAGCCGTTATCGTGCAAATAGTGTTGCAAACCTAATAACTAAGAGCGTGGCGCTTGTCACACTAATTATTTTGTACTCTTGATTATATCGACAGATGCATGTCCAGTTGTCTGGGATTGTGATATACAGCACCATACCGTTGCTCTATAGAATTCTGAACCATAGTAAGGCCATTTCCTTAAGGCACTCAAATAAATTTTAGCACAATCTTGGGGAGCCATTCCTTGAAGGTTCTTCCATTTTTGCCCAATTTCATTACTGAAATAATTTAAAGCTAATATACGATTTATCATTGTATGTAACGATTTACAGCTGAGCTGATCAGTGGACGATCTAATCTACTTCTAGTTATTAATTATCAATGAGTATAGAAGAAAGACTAGGCTCCCTTTTATGAATGAACTCGGATATATTAATTAGCTAGGCTAGACAAGTGCACAACTTACTCTATATTTTCTCTGCATTGACAGTTGTAACACTGCTCCGGTAGAAATCGCGAACAAACTTTCGAGATATTCAACTTAGAATCACAGAAATCTCCATATTGCAACTGAAACATAAAATAACAAGAACATAGAAATTAGAAAAGGCTACTTGACATGAAAATACAGTGTAGGTTACATGATTTCTGCAATTCAAAAAAGAAAATTGTTCGGGATCTGATAAAGCTAAATCCTCGCTCCTTATCTCCGAACAACCCTAGAACCGCAGCCACGACCCATGACTGGAGTGTGGAGTGGTCCTATCCTCAAGGAAAGTAAACGCTACGTAGAATTTGAAGTTATGTCTTGATAAACGGTATCTTACAATCTTACACCTATGTATGAGACTTCAACGAAACTAATGAGTAGTACTTGAGCCATTAGAGCACAGATTTCAGCACAGAAGCTTTGATTGGTTGACACCAGCCCCTGTTGAACTTTCTGATGAATTTCGTGAACAATTACTTCTTGATCTCTGTCACTTTCATGCTGACACCAAGATTGAACATAAAATCTGAAAACAAATCAACAGATATACAAATTTTAATGAACAATAGGTACTAACTGTACTATCATTTGTTCACTCGCGGACTAATTTAGGAGTTCTTATACAAAATCGTTCATCAACCGTATTATAGTGGAAGCGTAAATGCTTATTACAATGCAATCTCAACTACAGGGTAAGCAACTAAAGGATACGTCACATATATAATAAATATGAAAGCATCTCAAGTTTTAAACTATATGATAGAAGGGGTCTTGTCTGTGCTTGTCTTGATGCTTGTCTTAAAACTTGACCAAATGAGCTAAAATATGGTATGGGTATGTTTTCGACCACGGTGAGTTTAAATATCGCAATTTTTTCGATTTCGCGAAATTAGATTTTTTATTTCTAAGGGGAGACCAAGGGAAACCAAAAACTTTTTCTCCGATTTTGCTGAAAATTAGTATATATGGGTTTTCGGAGTCGTAGAACACGAATCTTATGTTCGTCTTATGTTTCAGCGTTTCGTTAGCTCAATATAAGCAAAAGACTTAAGCTTAAGATGTATGCTTATGCTGACCTAACAAAAAACTGAATCGACAAACGGACTTCAGATTCGTTTTCTACGACCCCGAAAACCTCTATGTGCTAATTTTCAGCAAAATCGGAGACAAAAATTTTCGGTCTCCCTTGGTTCCCACGTAGAAATCGAAAAATTTTAATTTAGTGAAATCGAAAACTTTTGCTATATTTGAACTCAGCTTCGACGAAAATATACCCGTACCAAATTTTAGCTCATTTGGTTAAGTTTCAAGGATTTTGAACGGTGGGGGTAATCGAGACAAAACCCGATATAAGTACACAGTGTAAATTTTAGGCTACCTTTTCTTGAGGGCAAGCTTGATCACTCTGTGGCTGGGAAATTTCCCACATTTGTTTGCCATGAGACGTTGTTCCCATTGTGAGATAACGTCACAGATCTGAAATATAAAGTTTAAACCTGATATTAGTATATATAAAAAATTAATAACAAAACATAACATAATTCTGTCGACTTATACATTAATGTTATGTATATTAATGAATCATTATTGTCGTCAATTATTATTGTCAATTATTTCTTTCAGTTCTATCATTACTTTGGCTTTAGGGTCCATTTTGTGCAGAAGTGTTTCAATTTGTGGATCTTCCGACATCAAAGCCCAACCGCCTTCCATTCCTATTGTAAGGCCGAGAGCAATGCACAAAGCTCTCAGACACTCATAAACTACGGAGGACCCATCAAATCCGATCAGCTGAAAGGAAAAGATGCAATCATAGACTTCTCTAATACTGCTGTCTGACCGTTCTAAGATTTGGTTCTATAACGCATCAAAACGTATCATTTGTCTCAGGCTTCAGGTTAATCTTCTGATCATGTCAAATTGCTCAAATTATAGCAGTATATATATGATTTATAAGTTGACAATGATCTCTTCGTTAGAAAACTTCCAGTATCATTAGCTTTGACTTAAAGCCATTTTACGCACATATATTACCTAAAACAAGGTAGGAATCGTATGTTACGGTGGTACGGGTCCGTCGTTTAACGGAAAGCCGATTTCTATTACATATGCATAATAAAGTCTAGTTAATCACAAATCAAAAATTCTAAAAAGTTACTGACCCGACCCAGTCAGATTATATATATACCATACCGTACGAAGTATAGTGTTATGAACTTGTGAAATTCTCTTATATAAATTCAAGATAATATAAAAAAGAATAAGTTTTGTTTACTCACCTGGTATGTCCCGTTAGGCAGATTGACTGGTATGCTGTAGGGGAGAGAGTGCTCAAAGGGTTTGTGAACGAGAACGGCCAAGGCCTCCATTCTGGATAGTTTCTCATCTCGAGCACCGTTTTCAAGGCAACGTTCCAGGCATCGCTGACAGTATCTTGCGAAATTGCTTTGCTCTGATCTAAAAAAGTAGAGATCAAGACAAGACATTGGCCACAAAACACCACATGATTTTCAACAACAGACTTACATATACGTATACCAAGCATCAAGTGGTTAACATCAAATGGATTTGAGATGTGTTTGGATGTTGCCAATCGACGCTCTGACACTCCACCCCCTTCCTGACCTGAGGTTGATTAAATTCAAATAAGAATTGTCGAGTGCACTTTTAATAAAGTACTTCCACCCAGAAATGTGCAGAAGGTGAAATAGGGGTGCCGTATGATGGAAAACCGGATTTTCCGGCTTTTAGCCCAAGTAAACCGGAAAACTCCGGACTCTGGGGGGAGCGTTAACCGCCCCCCCCCTCCAAGCACACGTATGCTTCCACCAAATGCATAGGCGGTAGGCACGTAAAACGTTCGTTTACCTGAATGCCCAGCATCACTTTGCAGGCGACAACGTTGAGGTGAGGAAAAATGCACGTCCCCTGTGTCAGCATTCCTAACTAAGAATTCGCATAGCATACCTGTATGCGGACCATCTATCCAGATGTTTTCTCAGAATCCACATAATAGAATATTGACAAGGAAGGAAAAGAGAAATGCACAAAGCCAGCAACTGCCACGCCTCAAACAATATTGTAGGAAATATAGCAAATAGAAAGTTTTATTTTGTAAATTATGGAAATTTAAATTACTTAATGATGTATTTCCATTTGCTTGTTGTTATGGCCATACGGTCTTATGGCAGAGTCGACATGAGCTGTCGCATACATTTGTAGCATCATAAATTAGATAGAAACATGTCGATATTCGCGAGTGAATATGGAAAAGAGGGGCTTTTAATTTCTTATTTATTTTCAATCAATTAGATATGTTTAAGCTAGGCAGTCTTTTTATGTACCTGCGTGGTCGGAAGATCAGAAGAAGTCAGTTTGATCAGTTGACAGTAGAGCTCGTCCTGGAGCTGCAACTGGCCCTGTGCCTGACTGAGTGCATTTTGAGCAAGATCAACGTGATAGTCCACTGCTGTCGGTCGAACAGGCACCGTGCTGAATAAGTGACAGGACTAAAACAATTAAACAAAATAAAATAAAATATATAATGGATTTGGCAAATTGGGATCCTTCGTGGGTTAGACTAAGTTACATTCTTCTCTAAACTCATTATCATTCTGTTCATCTCTGTATTTCTGTAACCCGCCTTTGATAAAAGCAAAAGGATGTTATCACACTGTGCATAAACTTCTCGGATAAATCAAAGATATCAATATTCTCGTTCAAGATATAACCCTAACCATGAATTAAAATATTATTATATATTCTTCCGTTCAAAATCATTTACCTTGTATAGCCGGCAGGCGTCCTTCTTTCGCTGTTCGTCTTCGATATTAGTCAAAGGAGAGACTAAATTTTC
>JASAND010019708.1:0-12619 GCA_030248195.1 Trissonchulus latispiculum | reverse complement strand
CACTGTCTGTGGGTCACCCAAGCCATCCTGGTCTGGCATATCTTCTTCTTGGGAGACGGACCCGTCTTCTGACCTGAAATCCGTATCTCCTGGTTCGGATTGCCTGTCGGGAAGCCTTGGCACACACATTGCAGCCTTGTGACCTTTTTGTAGACATCGTCCACACCACGGGTCACTGTTCTTGTACCATAGTTGAATCCGGACTGGTCGGGATCTTCCTGGGACTGCCAAATATTCATATCCGGGATGTCCTTCCCCTTCTGCTGAGCAACCACAACTGATCGACCACCGTTGCTAATCTCCGTACCCGGATACATAACCCACCTGATATCCCTGATGATCTCCAATCCCAAGCCTTGGAGCCACTTCCGCACCACCTCATGCCCCAAGGATACAGGAATTCCAAATAGATGGACAGTCTTGATGTACTTGTTAGGATCCCCGTTTCACATAAAGGGCCTTTCCAATTCCACCCGGGTGTCATTGATGACCAGTTTTTCCCTTAGGACCCGTTCTCTTTTCCCAGAATCGGAAAAGATTAGTTTCAAGGACCCCCTGACCCGGTAAACTATTTTGGGATGGGGAGTCAGCTGGATTTTCCTCTGGAAATTGCCTCAACCAGGTTAAGTACTGAGTAATTAGTTAAAATCGAAAGTTGAAGTCAATAAATTTAGAAGTTAATAAAAGCAAGAAAAGGAAAGTCTATATAAACTAGAACGTATATACATAAAAGCAGAAAGTTACTCAAATTATTCTAAAGTACATAAAAGCGGAAAGTTAATAAAAGTGAAGTACATAAAAGCAGATAAATTAATAAAAGCGAGAATCTCAAAGTTAATAAAAGCTACAATCTAAGTTCATATAAACGCAAGACAAAGTACATAAAAGCGCGAAGTTAATAAAAGCAGCCATATCATTCAAATTCCAAAGTACATATAAACGTTTGATAACTTTGATTTTCAATTGCAATCATGTCAGCTATTAGCCAATTAAATTCTGCTATTTCAACTGGCATATGGAAGGGAAATCCTACTATTACCCAGGCCCTCCGAGACCAAGCCATCTCCCTCATGAAAACTGAGTGGGACGGTAAAGAAGTTGTTGGTTCAGATGAATTCTGGACATACGCCTAAACCCTTCCCAAAACCACAGTCCCAACTGCTAGCACTTCCCACTCCTGCCCCGCCTGCAATGAGTCATTCCCCAATTTGGCCGAGCTACAAAGGCATAAGACATCCCATCCTTCTAATCCAATTTTCCCTTGCCCACATTGTGTTAAAACTTTCACTCGAAAGGATAATTTGAACAGGCACATTAATAAGTTTCATCCAACAGTTACTCCCCCTTCCTATGAATGCCGAAAATGCGGCTTCAAATACAAGACATATAAAGGATATCAGGGTCACCTTAGGACTCATAGAGAAGCCCCCAAACTTCAGAACCCCAGAACTCTTAGGCAAACACACTTTTCCAATCTTCTCACAGAGGATGCCCCCAAATTGACTAGAAGTAGTGTGAAGGATTTACCGGAGGACCTAGCCCAAATTTATTGGGAACATTGGAGCAGAATTAGAACACGGTACTTCGTCTCCTCTGGTGTTCAGAATAGGTATAATTTCAGAATAGACAGTGCATCTCAGATTAAAGACCTGGTCAAAATTATTTTCAAACTTCAAAGGTGGCAGTTCAAATTTAATTTATCTTTCGGTTTTGTTCTTAGGAATATTGAAGATGGGGAATTAAGGTACTACTATCCATCTCCGGAAATAACCGGTATTTTGATGAGCCTATCCACATTTCAAATGAGGGAGATCTAGGAAAAATTTTCTATGAGTTAGACCGGGGAGACATCCTGGAATGGGTTAGACAGCAGCGCCCTAATACAAAGTGGACTGTCCATCAAATTACTGATGTCTGCTTTTACATTAATAAACTTATTTCCTATCCTGTGGGTGAAGCCAGGTATCTTCCTGACTACGTGAAACATAACCGGGGTCTCAATGCTCTAATTGCTAACAAAAAGACTGGAAGACCCTACCAAGACGAAAAGTGTTTATTTAGATGCTTAGCTCTAGGTCTTGGATCAAAATTGAATGCATTAGAGGAAAAAAGAAATGAGCTAATCGATCAGTGGGTACAACCTCGAGAAGAGTTTAATGGGGTCTGCCTTGAGGATTTAGATGAAGTGGAGGAAAAATTTGATATTGCAATTACGGTTTACGAGTTGGGCCCTATGGTTGAGGAAGCTGGGGGAGAACCGGAAGATCTCAATGAACTTTTAATTCAAAATCATGAAAGAGATCAGGAAATTACGGAAGTTGCAGCCAAACTTATTCGACGGCCTCTGGGAAAGCGGTCCAAGAAAATGGCCATTAACATTTACGAAAACCATTTCTCCTTTATCAAAAATTTAAATAAGTTCACTCTTACCTGGAAGTGCTCCAATTGTGAGAAACTATATCATCACCACGGCAGTTTCATCCGACATTCTAAAAGTTGTGAAGTTGGTATCAAGCATATCTTTCCTGGGGGAGGAGCTGGACCTACAAAAACTATCCTCCAAAAGATAAGTGAACTAGGAATTCCGGTGCCAGAATGGTACTACCCCTTTAGAATTGCCTATGATTTCGAATGTATGTTCAAACCTACAACTAAAAAAAGCGGTCCTAAATTGATCTACGAACAGGACCTAATCCCAGCATCTGTTTCCATTGCATCCAATGTCCCAGGCTATGAGAATCCAAATTGTCTAATAACTACCGGGGATCCTTATGATCTAGTGGTCCGAATGAAGGACTACATGGAAAAAAAGGCTTACGAACTTTTAAGGGAAATTTACGAACCCACTCTTACCGGACTAGCCGAGCACGAAAAGCTCCTGGCAGAATTTGAGGAATGGCTTAAAGCAGTCTCAACCTTAGGATTCAATTCCGGAAAATTCGATATGAACCTTGTAAAATGTTGTTTAATTACAAATTTACTTCTAAATGGTCAAGACATCAACTACACAGTAAAAAAGAATAACAACTACATGGCCCTCTCTACCCCCAAATTGTACTTCCTTGATATTACAAATTACCTTGCTGAGACCTCCCCCCCCCCAATTTCAGATGAGGACTTCACAGCTGTTGTAGCAGCCTGAGGAAAAATAAATTTTAAAAGGGATCAACTAATTTGGTACGAAGAATTTGATGTAGGGCCCTTCCTTCAAGCTATCGAAAAGATGGTAGAATTTTGGAAAACCATGGAGATTGGACATGTTTAAAAGTGGGGCAATTTCTCTACCTGTCTTGCTTTACAAACACAATGATGAACAAAATTCCAAAGAAGCTAATCCTTCAATCAGTGAGGATCACTGAAATCCTAAGGAACAAACGAATTAAGGACACATGAAGCAGATCCCTGGTTGGTGTTCCATAGGTACCACGAAGCTGGGTTACAGAAATTACAGATGGGTTCAAGTTGCACAAATTTTCGGATTCGATGCCAATGCTCTCTACCTCTGGTGCACTATGCAAGAGATGCCCACTGGTTTGTATGCCTTGAATGGAAACCCACTGAAGAGGGAAAATTCAAACGGGTTCAACAAAAAAGGGCGCAAAGAGGCTATGTGGCTGGAATATATGGCAAAAGCAATGGGAGTTAGAGTAGAACATGGATACAATGGCGGGCAAAAAAGGATAGGCAAAGCAAAAGTAGATGGGTGGGTCTCAGAAAAGAATCTAGTTTTACAATTTCATGGGTGCTACTTTCACGGACACGGGTGCCAGCTAGATAGAAATCAGGATCCGTAAGATAGAACTAAACGAAGGGAAAGAACTGAAAGAGTCTCCCAGGCAATTAAAGATGGGGGTTTCGATTTGATTGAAAAGTGGGAATGTGAATTTGATAAAGACCTAAAAGATTCCTCGGATATGCAAGAGTTTATGGAAGAACACTTCAATCTCCTTAAGAAAAGATCGGTTCTTACTTTTGCACAGTTAGTCACCCAAATTCAGGCTAATAGGTTCTTCGGATTAGTTGAGGTGGACATTGAGGTACCTGAGGAAAAGAAAGATCATTTTTCTGAGATGACCCCCATTTTCAAAAATGTAGAAATTTCAAAGGAAGATATTGGAGATCATATGAAAACGTTTTGCGACTTGAACGAGTTAATGGCACAGCCTAGAAGAGGTCTAATTGGAAGCTACTTTGGAAAATAAGATCCTCCTAGCTACTCCTCTAATTAAATGGTATCTAAAGCACGGACTCAAAATTACTAAAATTTACCAAGCAATTGAGTTCAAACCTAAGGCCTGTTTCAAAGAATTGGGAGATGAGGTAACTTACCATCGGTCAGCCGCCGATTCCGATCCCGATTTGGCACTTAAAGGGGAAATGTTTAAACTTTTGAGAAATTCCTACTATGGTCGAACTATTACAAATCTGGAAAAGCACCAGGATGTAAAATATTGTCAAAGGTCTGGGGCTAGCAGGGAAGTCAATGGGTGGAGATTCAGGAGATTGGATGATTTGGGGAATGGGGTCTACGAAGTTCAATCGGCTAAGTCCAAAATTGTTTACCGTCTTCCAGAATTAGTGGGATTTTTCGTCTATCAGTACGCCAAGCTCAGGATGCTCCAATTCTACTATCACTGCCTAAAACCAAATTTGTGACCCGAAGCTTTCCAATTGTGTCAAATGGACACCGATTCCCTTTATTTTGCCTGCTCCTCCAAAAGCTTAAGTGATTGCGTCCCTGTTAAAAATGAAAAACAATGGGATAAGGCACTCAAGGATTTCTTTGTCCTAGACCATAGTCAAAAAAGAATACCCGGTCTGTTCAAGGAGGAATGGACCGGAGACGGGATAATAGCACTTTGCAGTAAAACGTACCTGGCATGGGGAAAGACGAATAAAGTCTCCCATAAAGGAGTAAGCAAGGCCCTTAATAAATATGACCCTGAAGATTTTAAAGAAGTTTTAGAAACAGGAACTACAAAATCTGGAGAAAACAGGGGTCTTAGAATGGTAGATGGGGATATGGTGAAATACTTCCAAACTAAAGACGCCCTTCCCTACCTCTACCCCAAACGAAAAGTATTAGCAGACGGGGTAAGTACGGCTCCTTTGGATATATAGAATTGTTGTATCCCAACAGTCTTCTTAAGGGCTACTGTATATAGCTGTATATATGTATGTTGTATATGTTGCTTAGAAAACCCAAAAAAATTAAAAATACAAAAAGCCCAAAAATATTAAAAATATAGAGAAAACCCAAAAATATTGCATGCACCGGACTAGGTTAGATACTGTACATTGGTTAGGTAGGTAGGTTAGATACGTAAGTAGGTAGGTAGATAGGTTAGACAGGTAGGAGTCCGGTAATGGGCCGACGCCGGGTCCCAAGCCCCGGGGGAAGAACGCAGAGGGACGGAGAAGAAGAAGTATTGCTTTTGGTACTGGGGGTATGTATCGCTAGTAAGGAAGACACCATAGGACAGGCAGTAGGAAAGGTCAAAAGGTCACTCCCTCCCGGGAGTGGGGCTCGAAATGTCCATACTATACTACTGTCGTTTTTAATCCCCAAAATCGTTTTTGGCTTATACTGATTTGACCACACAAGAGATAGCTCAAAGGTTGTGTAAAATTAAAATAAAATAAATAAAATAATATCAAATTTAAATCTCATCTCCTCCGGTTGTTGAGAAAATTCACCTTAGTTTTGCCTACGGCTCGGATAATTGCGATATGCAATTATTCAGTGCGATACAGTGGGCCCAGTGCAAAATTTGATATAGCACTACTCCTCATCACGAAAGCAACTGGGGTGGGGCACTAAGAGAAAAATTCAAAAGCAAGCAGAGGTCTGCTGTGTCGAAATAGGAAATCGAAAAAGTGTCGATTATAATTCTGTACCAAACAAGCAGAAGTTGTGTGCAAAAGGGCTGTTGGAAGATATGGAGTTTAACTTTTCAAAAGTATTGTGCCGGCTACGCAGGAAAAGATAATATTTTGAGGCGTGTAGCTATAGAATGTGTGACAATGTGGCAAGTCTACTTGGATATAGTAAAATATTATTGTCTCTGTCGGATTGATTCAACTGTTTCCTCCATGTATAACTACGGAGCGAGTTTGCAATCTGTAACTAGGAAGGCGAATTTCATCGGTAGCCGGAACTTTTCAGTCCTTGCAGTGACATGACAGTGGTGTCCACTTGCAATTAAGTTTTTCCCGTGAAATGTTAAGATTTAAAGGTCGATAGAATGATATATATTTTATTAATGGTGGCATATACATAAACATAAGTATATATTCTCCATTTATTTTACAATCTAATCTGTGCACCCGCATACGACATCTTTCAACAACTACCTTTCACAGAGTATAAAATAATTTGCATAACATGCACATCTCATCAATTTAATTTCTCTACATATTATGTGATCTTAGAAAGAAAAGAAGTTTGGCACAACGACTTTTCGCTAAAACCAGTTTCCGAAACCCCCTGACTTGTTCATCACATACGAGCATGGACACGAGCATGGACTCAGCTAAAATTTAAGCTGTGGTGCAGAGCGAAATGCACAGAGAATAATGTATAGTAGCCGGCTACGCTGAAGCGTAGCCGGAAAAACTCGAAACTTGAACCAGGTCTTCAGAAACTTTTAATTATCTATTTTGTGAAGTTAGCGAACTGCCGAAAGTCGCTAAATTCGGTCACTTTTGGTGACCAAAAATGAGGGTCATTAAGATTTGTTTAGCTGCAGATTATAAAAAACTAGAGATTGTAACTAAAAATTCTAATTCCACAGTGGCACAGTACATGTATGAATTTTTCAAACGATACCCAATGCTGCTTGGAATCTTTTGCCAGTGTGGAGATTTTTTGGCGCAGAAATGAAATTTTTTCTGTAAAAGTGTGAAAATTGCTGATTTTTACAGAGAATCATTTTACGACCTGGCTATATTGCAAAATTGCACATTTTTGCTTTTTAACATATTTATTCATTTTATAAAAACTTGAAGTTGACTGACTTGCGAAAATTTGCTTCAACTGAACGGAAAACTCTCGTACTCGCTCATATTCAAATTGCACACAGTTGATGGGTTGATGGGAGAACTGAACGAAGGAGTCAAAATTTGAACTTGACATGCACGACATATGTGGTTAGTTTATATATGTGCGAAAGTGAACGAAATCCGTGATCTAAAAATTTTTCATGATGGACCCTTTTAACTGCTAGCTTAGCATAGCTCAAAGGTCGTAAAAGCTATGTAAAATATTCATTTCGGTGACCCTTTTCCATTTATATCAACCAATCACGTGTATAGATAACGAACTGAGAGAATATTGGCAAAAACCGAAGATTTTTATTTTTTCACCAAAAAATTCGGGACTGGTCCCAATATGTTAAAGACCACCATATTTGGAAAGTATCATCAACGTGCATAATGAAAATTGGAGGCTGTAAGGTTACATTTACATAAGGCGATATCTGCACCTTAAAGAGCTCTATGCTTTGCTTTGCTGGTAGTCATCAAAACGCCAATCATGAAATTGAACAGACATTTTTATGCCAAATTTACCAAAATATTGCACTTTTTCAAAATTTGGAAACGGTGTTTGAAGGCATTGTAAGGCAAAATGATCCCACAAAATCCCACTGATCCCACATGGGATGAGTTTTCAATCCCATCCCATGGGATCCCATGGGATCCCATGGGATCCCATCCCAGATGCCAACACTGCCTGAAAGAATGCCTCCCAGACAGTATCCAATCTTATTGTTGAATTAAATAATTCATTGCGAACACTAGTATGGAAAAACATTTCGACTGGCAATTAATTTCTAGTCAGCATTTTATAAAGTACATAATAGTTCATGGAACCGCTTACATTATACTGTGTTATTACATATGTGTCATTATAAATCACGATTTTAAAATGTAGGACAATCGCCCTAAACTAATGAAGCAAAACTTGTCCATTTTACATGTTTTTGCAGATATCATGTGGTAAAAATATTTGGTCCAAATTGCGCCAAGGGCATTCCACATGTCTTAAAGACAGCGACTAGCATTAATCTCCGCTTCGACATTTTCAAGACTTATGTAGCATAAACCTGGAATCGATAAGTTGCAAGCGCGTCTGGCGGAAGAAAGCTGAGGAAGAAAAACCAGTCTCTTTGCTAGCTTGCTAACATTTTCCACGTGACGGAGTTCCATCTTACACAAAAAATTGCTGTTACTGCGTTTTATTATTGCTGCTTTCTTGTTTGCGCTGCAGTCCTTGTAACCTATAGTATACGCCTAGTAGGCATGGGCACGGGTCCAAATATTTGGACCCGGGTACCCGGTACTACCCGAAGCCCTATGTCGGGTAATTGCGAGACTACCCGGGTACCCGGGTACCCGAGCACTTTCGGGTACCCGAGAAATTTTTAACCTATTTTTCGGATTTGACCATTTTAAAATTTAACTTTTTTCAGGGGCCCTTATTCACATTGGCCAAAGATTGGATAGATTTTCATTCCTAAGTTATTTCAAAGGAGCCTTAAAGACTTAAAATGGATTATAGGGACTTTCAATTAATTGTCACGGTATCTATCAGAAGAGAATAGGAAAATATCAAAACGTGGACACCCTCTTTATTGCTCTGGTATCTATCAGAAGCTGATACTGATAGAGACAACATTCGTTTTTATTTTATAACCGCGCTCAGATCAGCAATTTTCTGAGTTTTGTACCACCGTTGCCCTGTCCACTTCTTCTAATCTTTAAATGTTAACAAATTTTAGAAAGCATTTGGATTATAAGAGCAAATCCCCATTACAAAATTTAGCTAACTTCGACTGCTTGTCTCTGGAAATTGGAACAGCACAAAAGGCAGCAAACATGCAAAACCTGCACGAACTATATACTAAGCTTTACGTAGTTTCATTTTGTTTCCTTTTACCTAATTTCTTAATGAAACCATGGAAAAATAAAATGTCTTCGATAAAAAAACTAAATTTTTTGTGATCGGACACTACACTTTACTGACAACAAAAGTAAAATTTTAATCTCACTCCCTCAGTAAATTGAGTAAAGTGTATTGCGATTAGTGTTTACATTTTCCATTTAGATTAATTTTATAATTTTTTACTTGAAAACAATTGCTACTTTCCAATTTCCTTTCCGTCTCTCTGTCCTTTTGCTTTTTAAGTAACTTCACTACATAAACTTGAAACTGATGAGAGATGCAAGTCCTTTAGAACTTTTATTAAACGTTTACAAGACAGGTAATTTATGAAATATTCCTTGAAATAAATTAATTTATTGTACTTTCTCAGTCACTAAAGGCGTGCGCATTAGAGTCGTTGACCGGCCGAGAAAATCCCGGCCGGCCGGCCCACTATGCCCCCAATCCGGCCGGCCACTACTTGACAAAGACGAAGGAAAAAGGACACTACTTGATTTTGTCTGTTATATATTACCAGGATACCTGTATGCATCGTTTAATGCTAAAAATTTTGCAAAATACACGAATAATAGGGTAAAAATTGGACCGGCCGGCCTTTTTTGACTGGTCGGCCGGCCGGCCTGTTTAACCCGGCCGGACTAAAAAATACCAGGACTATTATTTCTCTTCCCATTACTTCGTTTTTCTGTTGTAGTATCTTTTTATAATATTAAATTTTATAATAAACTGAAAATATCTTCGGTGGTTACAAATTTTCTTAGCCAAAAATTTTCGGTAGTTAAAAATTATCTGAGCCAAAAAATTTCTCTCTGCTTGGTCCAGATTAATCCTGTTTTATCCGGTTTTTTCCGGTTTTAACTGGATATCGGGTACCCGAAGCAGGACCCGGGTACCCGAAATTTTTCGGGTACCCGGGTACCCGTCGGGTACCCGACTACCCGTGCCCATGCCTAACGCCTAGTTTGTTTTCTCAATCTTGCAGGTTGAATTAAAATTTTTTTGCGAAAAGCAAGGCACTAGTTCAGATTAGTGAACATTTCCAGTGATTCTTCTGTCGACGCACTTCGGAAATTTTCACGGAATACCAAGAAAAACTAAAATCAAGAGTCCATAATAATTTTCCTTATATTATAGAAGATTCTTTTTAAGGGAATTACGGACTCAAAATCCTTTTGATTGAAATTTTATTGTTTCTTTGGCAATATTTGTGCTGTAGTTGTTTATCGCGTTGATTTTTGTTATTTGTTGTTAATTTATTTATTTATTGTTGTTTCGAGGCAACCGATCTCTAACTTCTTTTTACGATTTGAAGTTTTTTGGGGAGAGCTCGACACCGTTTCGGCTCCACGTGAGGCGCGTCAAACGTTTCTCTCCGCAAAGGCGTAGAGAAGGAGACTGGGTACGGATAGAAAGCATATATGCATAGTCCCCAAGACAACGTACGATTATTGCATTCTCGCCCAGGGCAACCAGTCTTGTTCTTTTCAACACAAGTGGCCCCCCTCATACCTGTAGAGACTATGTTGGCTGAAATGTAGCAGTGCCCACTTGGAAGGCAATTGGAAAAAACATTGGCTGCAGAAGGGTCGGAAGGAGACCAAGTCTCAAATAGGAAAGTAAAGAAAAGTTCGCTGCTGTCAGGAGTATTGCTTAAAAGTATATATGGTGACAAAATTTAATTCCGGTGCGGTAGTTTCTACCCATAAATTTCTTTGAAAAGATTATTGATGTAGGTTCAGAAAACTGACACAGGGAAAATTTTTTCAACCCCTCCCCTGCCCAGTTCAATCCCAAACTGCTAACCCAAATTTCTACTTAAGAAATTAAAACTTAAGCATTTAAAATTAAAAATTAAACCATAAACTTAACAACTTAGTTGGCTAGCGGCTAGAGCACCATCCGGATTTGAAGTTTTGATGGCAAAGATGTTTCCAGCTTATACTGACTACTGAGTGTGAACGACCTTCAGATTAATCTGTCGGTCAAGTTTTAAGAATCTGATACGATATAGGAGAATAGGATCAAGTTTTCAACAGTATCCGTTGGTAGTTTGGAAATGATTCTCGTTTTAAAACCTAAGAATTAAAATTTTGAATTTTGAATTTTTGGAACTATCGTGTCAACAGATGTTTTGCAATGAATTTGCACAGGATTTTAGCTCAGTCTGAAATGTTCCTTGAAAGAACCTTATCAGAAAATGTATATATCCTGCGCGCACAGGGAAGTACCATCTTTACTGTCTTCCAGAAAAAATAAAGAAATCCATTCACATTTCATTCAGTTATTTTAGTTGAGGTATAAAGCTGTTGGTTTAGACGTAAACTGAACAGGCGGGCACTGCAAACCTCGATGCTTAGCTAAAAAACTAAAAACCCATCCTTTAATGACGTTTTTGTGATGTTTGTTGAGATGGCTGTGTCATCGTCTGTGTCAACATCAATATGAGAACTTTGTCTGACTTTCCACATTTTTCAATTCCTTCTTAAAAACAGCTAACATCTTCAATTTTGTGACAACTGGCAATGTTCCCAAATTGCAAAAACAAATTAGAGGCGTCTACTGAAAACTATGTACGAAGTCAGTGCATGACACAGAGATGTACCCAGGGTAGTTTTTAGAATGTAAGCAAGTGGACAAGGTTTTATCAAAATTTTTTTTTAGATTTTCCTGTGAAAATGTTATATGATATATAATTGGATGGAGTGACGGAACTCTGAGAAGTCTAGAGTTGTTGGCCGGCCGAGGAAAAACCGGTGTCGTATAATATTTCCCCCCCCCGTGATATTTTTCCCCCCTATAGGGTATAATATTTTCCCCCCGTGATATTTTCCCCCCCTTTCAGCTATAATATTTTTCCCCCCTCTGAATGAAACCCAGCCAAATGATGCAGCAAATTTAACAGGGTCAAAGCAGTAACTGTTGAAATGTTGGTAAGTAGCAAGTGAAATGCTGAAAACAATTTTACAAGTTAATTTTAGTTATTAATTAATGTTAATTTGCATATTAAAAAGAAACTATTTTTGCACTTGCTTTCAACACTGTTTAAAAAGTGTATAAAAACTGGTGATTTTTGATTAGTTTGTTAGTAATTGTGTTGTTAATAAATTAATTTTGCAACTAACTATTAATAACTGTAAAAATGGTTTTAGAATTTTTGCTTTTCTTATTGTTTGGAAATCTAATTTTACAGTTTTTAGGAGTTGTAAAATTTCGGATCTTTTTACCGTTTTTACAAAAGTTGTAAAATCAGCAACGCTTTTTAAATATTTGAATTCATTTTTACAGCACTGTTTCTTATTTTTCACACTTGTCACCGTTTTTACTAAGGCTGTATCCTTGAAACTTCTGATTTTTTGAAGATGGAATATTTTGATCCTTCCAGCCAAAAGATCTTAAAATATAGCTTTCTATTTGCTCCGAACCAAGATGAAATTTTGTTTTTAGCTATTTTTTCCAGTTGCTTTCAAACACTGTCCATCAGACATCACATCACAGGATGATCCTTAAAAATTTAAATTTACTTGGAGAACACTTTACTATTAACGATAACTGTAATTTACATTTACAATTCATACTTGGTAAAACTTAAATTTAAATTTTTAAGGATCATCCTGTGATGTGATGTCTGATGAACAGTGTTTGAAAGCAACTGGAAAAAATATGTAATGGAAAAGG
>JASAND010019706.1:0-20746 GCA_030248195.1 Trissonchulus latispiculum | reverse complement strand
AATAAAACACCATAAAATGTTGCAGAAAATCTTCAAGTTATAGAAAAACTTAAAAATTTTGGTCAACCATTAAAAATTAAGAAACTTAACAAAAAAATTAGGGCAACCCACATGCAGAAGAAAGGCTAGACAGAATGAAACTATTGGCGATAAGCTAAGCTCAATCAGAGTTAAATACAGAAGTATACGTAACAATAAAATATACGTATAATATGTATGCTACAAAGAACAGTCAAGAATACGTACAAATATTTCAGCAGCAGATACATGTAGAACCGAAATTGGGGATAGTCTAGCTCACAGACCAGAACAAGAGGATAGGGTGCTGACTATATCACTTCCCATTCATGTTCCAGCCTATCCTCAAGTCGTTGGGGGCCCGGATCGACCAAGCTCGATTGATATACGTTGACGGTGTGTCGGTAGAGCCGGCCACGGGTATTCAAGCACCACAGGGTTTGTGTTGGCGATGCTGCAGTCACGAAAAATGACAAGCAGATCAGACAGAACTCAGAAAAAACAATTTGAATTATTAATTTACTTAGCCAAAAAGGCCAAAAAGCATAGTAGAATGGAAGTCCAAAGGCAATTTAGAACCACCACAATACAATCTATCCCAAAAGCGAACATGGATTACAATATTACTAATGCTTAGCAGCCTTGAAGAAATAGCTACAAATTTCTACCGAATTCATGGCAAAGGTAGCAATCATTATTATTAGTTGTCAAATTAAAATTGGGATAGTTACCGGACATCTGATGAACATAACCAGGCATTCCCTTCCAATAATCTCCGGATGGATTATCCGGGGCCACCTGCTGTCGTTTCACCAGCAGACCGTCTGGCAGAACGGCCCAAACGGCAGAGGATGCCACGGCCAGAGAGCTGCATCGATTACCCTCAATCTGTAAAATCAGACATAAATTAAGTATGTAAATGTTATATACAGAAATTAAAAATCTCAGAATAATGACAATATTTCAGCCAGTAGCTAGAAGAAATTTGCAGTTTTTTATTTTCTGCTTGGACTCAAAATAGTGTATATGTATCCAGAGGATCGTCAGCTGAAAAATAGAATGATCCGACGCTAAAAGGGACACTATGTGAATTCCTGCCAAGTCCCAACCCTCCGAAAAACTCGACTCGTTATCTTGCGGACGAACTTGCGATCAATTTGATATGGTTCTCGTGACGTTTACGGACTAGTTGTTAATGCCAAACAAAGATCCGTGTTTCAAAATTTCTATGTCACAAAAATGGCTTTACAAGACAGACGCCTACAAATAAATTTTCAAAAATCAACGGAAGCAATGGGCGGACTAGGGCATGCACGCACCTCAGTCCAGTGGGTACCAATGGGCAGGTCAAGGGTTATGCCTAGTCGACAGAAGGCCCGACCGCCCTCGTCCAGACACCAAACAATGGATCCATCCGAACTGGTCCAGATATGATCAGTCTTTGGTTTCCTGGAATAGGAAGATCGATCATCCTGTTCTTCCAGGTCCAGCGAGACCCAGGCAGGAGTGAGACCGCCCTGAACCACGGGCTCGGTGCTCAGGCGAGCCCAGATCCCGCCCACTGAGTCCACAGCCCAGACCACATCAAGACCGCAGCTGATCGCTTTCAGTCGGACACCCAGAGCTGAAACAAATCAACTGAAGAGTGAACCCATAAATCTATCAAAATTACTAATATTTCATCATTACAAAGATGACACATTATTCCGTATACTACGTAGATTGAGTTCGAGACTCAAAAAACAAAAAACAACAAATCATAAAATAAAAATAAGAAACAAAAATGGAGGTTAAGCCAATCGGCACATTTGAAAAACCATGGTGAGATTCACTTTCTTCAGCAACAAATGCTAAGAAATAAGGGGGTTAAAGGATTACTACTTTTGCACACTCCTTTCTGCACTCTATGTCTAACAAATCAGTGAAATAAAAATGTACATACACACCATCTAACTGGTCTAAATTGAGCAACAACCATTCGACGCCAGCCGGACTATTCATCGGATCAACCTTGGTTCTAACATAAATTTTCCCAGTATTTTCCAGGCACCATACAGTTCCAGGAGTAGAAGCAATGGATATTACCTGAAACAACAAAAAATGTTTGTACTAAAATATTCTGAAAAACTCATCTTTTCCATCAACATTCAACAATCAATCATTCTGTTATGCAGCTAATTATTTTGACATAATATAAATAGTTAATTAATGTACAGAAGTTGTATGAAAAAGTAGCCTTGTGTCACGCTAATCTGCCATACATTTACCTGCTACACGGGCAATAAATAATTATCTTTATCCTATGGATTTAATTTAAAAATAGATTGTTATAAGAAATCTGTCCGTAGAAGGATTACATTATCTCTTTTATCTGACACACTTGAGAAGATAGTCTTGCCATCCGAATCTTAGAAGTCACAAAAATGTCTGCTTCTACTAGCATCGGACAAGATTCTCAAATGAAAGGTGACAACTTTCTTAATTTTTAAATGACGTAACTTAAATTGAAACTTAAGGTAATATTCATTGCTGAATTAGACATTTAATAAATTATGATTCCAGTTTGACATGTTTCTTCTTCTTCCAAGTTTCCATGTCATATTTAAATTTAAATTCCGCTATTAATTTCTTCATATAATGACTGAGTGGTGTTCGTTAGATTACATGTCACGACCAGTGGCTTGTGCTCCGAGGACCACAAGGCTTTCTTAGTTCTAGTCCATCCAGCTATTCATCATTAATTGTGCAGCAAAAGGGTTTTGATACGGTGAAAAGGTAACAGGAAAAGTCTGTGTACGTATAAGGGCTTCCAATGATGAGAGCTACTCTCGGCCCTACGGCTCCGAAAAAATCCTATATAAGCCTAAGGGCATAACCTGTACTGCGGAATATTTTCCAAGGCAGCATGTATCACATCTTTTTATTAATAAGCAAGGTCTAGCAAATCATTATGTCGGCGTTTTGTAATAAATATACAACTTATAAATAATTCCTTTAATTTAATTCTTCATTGTGAATTTCAGCACCAGTAGCAGAGGCTGAAGCGATAACCGATATTCGAACCGAAAGATCGCAAAAATCAGTCGGGTCCTCCAACAAAGACTCTATGCTGTCTCCACCAGCCAAGGCTCAAAGAAGAAGCAGTTTTGGCTTGTTCAAAATAGAAGACCTCTATGCCATCAGAAAGCTCAGAAGAATAAGTGAAAGTCTACACAGTTCGTTTGATGATTTACAGCAAACTCTGGATTCGGCAGTCCCCTCTGGTAGGTAGGATGTAGGAATGAACCGGGGCCACCACTACCAGATAGTTTTTAGACGATGTTAGATAGGTGTACCAGAGCCGGGGACGGGGCCCGAAAATTGGAAATTCAAATAAGAATTTTGAAAAATTTTCTTAAAAATTGGATTTTACCATAATTTTAAGCATAAACAAAATTCCTGTTGCTGTTATTAAATCAATAAGGAAACTAATGATTTGTAACAGTTTAAAATATTTTTGAGTTTCAAAATTCCAAAATTGTGGCCAAAAGATGTAAAAAAATTACAAAATGTCACTGAATTTTGGCACCGGTCAGCACCAGGCGGATCCCTAGTAGGGTGTAACTAAATTTCAACGGTCCCAACAAATTAAACACACGTTTCTTAATGAAAAAATAGAAATGTATAGAAGAATAAAAACCTATGATTTAGGAAAACATTGCAATTAGATATTCGGTTTTGTCGTTGCAAACCCAAGAAGAAGGACGGATAAAGAGAAACCTAAAAGTTGAAATTAAACGAAATTTGTCAGGTGTGTGGCTATGGTATAAAAACTATATATAATTTTTTACAAAATTATGGATTTGCAAAATATTTTTTAGCACGCCAGGCCGGTGAAGTCGACGATCGAACTGCCACATGGAAAATGATTCGACCAATCATATTCATCGGATACATCTTTGGCATATGCTATTACGGGAGCTCCCGAAAAATACGACCTTTAATCTATATCTATGTCACAGGAATGGGGATGCTGTTGCTTTACTGTATTGTTCGGTCGACCATGTTTTTCCTGGAAGAATATCACACCTCAATTGTCAGTACATCATTCCTGTTTAAGGTCATCGTATGGTTACACTTTTTACAATCGTTTGTATCATTCTCAATGTTCGTTATGAACCAACGCAAAACTTTAGCCAAATTCCTAGAGATGTGGCAACAAATCCACGCATACGGTTAGTTCTGATCTACTTACTGTCAGTAAGAGTAGATAATTATAAAGTATGACAAGCCTCACACTTCAGTGAAGGCCATAATATAGTAAACATCATATACAGGGATACATACCACGCATCCTATTTTGTCTTGGTGTCGATTAGGAGCCATGGTAGTATTATAAGAACAAATGAAAGCTACATTTGTTCATACGCCAAAACATTGCTTATAAGCAGGTGCACATTCACGGCAAAATAACAAATCAACATCCAACAACCTATGTTAGTATGAGCATGCGACCTCTGCCAGACCAGAGTTCACGATACAGGCGGCTCATCAGTGGAGCTGTGTTGAACTTGGTTTTTTGGTAAATTTAAGAAAAATATATAAATAAGCAAGAAAAGGTTTCGCCGCTGGTCGCCTCAAGACGTGATGTTAACACATAAACAGAAGGGAAGGGAGATCCCAACTTAATTGAATTGAAACATGACTTTATATATAAAAAATTTTTATGTACCGTTTTTGCAAAAGCTATTACGCATTTTTATAGCTGAAAAAAGATATACAAATTTTCGTTAACTGAAAATGAATACAGATTACTAATGAATTTCTGAAGGCACAAGTCAATGACAATCTGTAAAATGGTAGCTATAAAATCAACCTGAAACTTTTAGCTATACTGCAAATTATACAGGTAACCGAAACAATACAAGACAGTTCTCCAATATAATTTACTGTGTTGATCCATTTGTTTGAATAAAAGCAAAAATTGGTCACAAAAATTTTTTCAATGTAAAAAACTATTTTAAAAAAATATACGCCGTAATAATACAATGACTCAACAACGAGAGTGCGTGTTTACGGTGAGCTAAGCGAGCCGTTTGCTGTAACAACCGGTGTAAGAAGGGAGATGTGCTTTCTCTACTCTTGTTCCTTCTCGCAGTAGATCGAGTCATGTCGAAGTGTGTCCAGCCAGAAGACGGTGTAAGTATCAGCGAATGCAAACGATATGCAGCGATTGATCAACAACGTTGTACTGCATAGTGAACCTGTTGGGCTGAAATTAAACTCCGCAAAATGCAAGTACATATCGTCAGTTGCTCTCATTGATGACCTAATGGTTGGGAATAATGTTATTGAAGGAGTAGATGCGTTTCCCTATCTCGGTAGCCAAATTACGGCAGATGATTCCCCAACGACAGAAATTAACTGCAGAATTGGCAAGGCCCTAAGTGTGTTCAATCAGCTTGGCAAATACCTGTGGCGCCGTCGGGAAATTTCAATGCGCACCAGGCTGAGGGTCTTTGACAGTATGGTGACGTCAGTACTGCTTTATGGGCTTGAGACTACTCCCCTTCGTCAAGCTGACATCCGCAAACTGGACGTGTTTGAGAACTGCTGTCTCCGTCGTATTCTGGGCTTATCTCGGGAGGATCGCATAAGCAACGCCGAAATTAGAGAACGTGCTGGGAACAGAAACCCAATGGAATCTCGGTTGCGAACGAACCGCCTGAAATGGCTTGGCCACGTTGCTCGAATGGATGAAAGACGTCTTCCAAAAAGATCATTCTTTGCCGCCATTCCACCAGGTTGGAGGATGAGACGAGGCCGGCCACGCCAAACCTGGGAGCAAAATGTTCACAACGACCTGAGAATTCCTATGGCGTTATACTCCATTGGTCGCTTCGATTGGAACGACACTGTAAAGACCCTGGCAACGGACAGAGCTCAGTGGAAGGAGATCAGCTCTTACGCTAACCAGAGGTCACCGATGTCTTCGTGGCGAAGATGATGGTGACCAAGTACAAGTAAGTATAATAATTACTGTAGTGTTCCATTTGTTTGAGTAAAAGCGAAAATTGGTCAGAACAAATTTTCAATATAAATAGTTACGTAGAGACACGGCACTTCAAGATTAATATACTATTGTCACATACAAAAACATGAATATCGTTATGCCATAAACATGTTATGTATATGCTGAGATTAAAGGGAAGATTTATATATGTTAAATTTTGAAGATTTATGCTGACCTCACCCTTCACAAACTGACCCCTCAGACACCGCCCTATATGAGACCATACGTACGTACTTTTTATCCCCTCCCTAAATTGGTTCCCTGTTGATGTCAACATGTATTTATGATTATAAAGCAGTGAGCGTCCTCCGTTTGGACACCGAAACCCATACTGAGGCGGGGAAGTATGAGAGGGGGTCAATTTGTTTGTAATGGGGAGAGGGTAAGCCGATAGCGCGCAAAGCATAATTTTTGTCCTCACTGCATAGAGTGACTCAGACGCTTGTCATACTTGTGAACTCTTGCTGATAAATTAGGATTCCATGTCTTTGACGCTATTACTTAGCATTGGATCATAAAATTCTGGAAGGGCAATTCTTTTGCAAAATGCTAGAAAACAAAAAATTTTTTGAAGGCATTTTTGCTAATTGCACCGCATTTTGAAACAGGAGTTCCTCTTAGGAGACTTCAATACCATTACCACTACCTAAGTGTTTCAGGCGGCAAACCAAAGTGGTTCACAAACCGCCGGAGTATCCTATTTTCTTGCCTGTATGCCGTGATCTGCACAATTCTGGTCGCCCTGATGCTAGGACTGGGTAGTCAGGGAATCCTGATCTCAACGCCGCACAACGGGACCTATCTGGTGGATCCCACACTACAGAAATACAATGGGCTGATAACCTTTGCCTGTTCCATGCCCCTGTTTTTGTATCAGTCTTTTGTACTGGCTCTGTGCACCATCCTGAGACACGAGTTTCTGGACACCACACGAAGACTTCAGCTGGCCTCCACCATAGACATTGAAAATAAACTGTTCTACTATCGTTACAAGCATTTTAAGGTGATGAAAATGACAGAGAACGTTGATGATATGCTTCGATGGTAAGGTGAATGAAAGGATATATTTTGGGAGAGGGGAGGAATTTTAAAAATTGTCGAATTCACTTTCCAGCTAAAAGGTAAAGAGCCGAGCAAAAAATTAGCCCATAAAATTTGAGGTTCCTATCAGCCATAATTTTACTTTCGGTTGGATTAACTATGCTCATTGATCGATCCGGCTATAAGAAGCAGTCCTCTTTGGCTCTATTTCTTTAAAAATTAACGGATTAAAATCAAATCCAACTAGATTTAATCCTGTTTCAGTGCACTAGTTTTAAAATTTTAATTTGATCTTGTTTCTTTATTCCCACTTCGGATTAAAAATTCAACGAGTTCATGTTGTCGGACCTGCTTAGTTGTTGTTTCTTTAACTATTATATAATTCCTGCATTTACAATTAGTTTTATTTAATCGCTGTTTTATTCATTCATTCATTCGTTTATTCATTCAATACCAGATTGAATGAATAAAAATTAACTATTAATAGTGGCCGGATTAAAGGATTGTTATTTTATTCCATTTAATCCTGCATTGAAGGGACTGTCATTAGACTTTTAAAACAAGCTGCTACTTCGCGACACCATCTCTGATGACTACGTAAACGCTGCAGTCTTTTCAATTATATCACACTTGTAGATAAGTATGTATTAAGTTCGGAAAGCAGTTAGAGCACAAGGAAGGCAGCGTAGACAGGACTAAACCTACATCATTGAGTTAATTTTAGGTATATGCTTTTTGTGTACGGAATCAACATACCAACCGCCTGCATCACAATATTTGCACTCCTCAGCGAAACTAATACCACAGATTCAATGATAGTATTTGGAATATGGACAATGATCTATTTGGTGGAGCTTTTTGTCATAAGCGTGCCGCCCGCTCTAATCAATGTTGCCGTAAGTACGCAGTTTGCACCAAGAAAGAAGAAACTTGAAAACAGCAGCCACTGAGCATACTCAAGTAATCCATGGGTGTTTGAACTTGAAGGTTCGAACTCTCTCCCCCCGGCATTTTTACGGAGAAAACTAACAATTTAACTCTTTGAATGAAATGCTAATTTTTCGCGCCTGCAGTGCTCTATTTGAAACGTTTTCACGCTTGCGGCGCTCTTCTGTTAAATTTTTATAGTCTTCGTGACGAGTGTTAAGTAGTCTTAATCTTGAAATTAACACCAGGGGCCGATGTTATAAAGCTATTTAACCCGGTTAAATCGCTAACCCGGATTAGAAACTAGGTTCTCAACCCTAACCCAATAGTATAAAAAACGGGCTTAGCGAAACCCGGGTTTCGTTAAATGGGTTAGGGTTAGAGTTAACCCTTAACCCAGTGTTATAACAAAACCTGGGTTTCAAACCCTGGTTAAAATCAGGGTTAAATCATACAAATCTCAACCCTCCTCAGTGAGGGGGGTTAGAAGTTAACCCGGATTAGCTTTTGGATAAAAAACCAATGGAAAAATTTTTTGAATACTTGCTTTTGATGATGAAAATATACATTTTCACATTGCTTTTCTTCGTGGTGGACTTTTTAAAATTCATTTTTACTACAACTTTATTATTTGCAGTTTTTATGAAAAGGGTTAAAACGTGAAGATTGGGGTTAGAAGTGGGATTAACCCCAAAAATAACCGGGTTAAATCCTTGCTAGCTGAATCCGCTGCTTCCTTGAGCTAATTGGGGTTAAAATTGGGGTTAACTCTGAGGATAACCGGGTTAACTTAACCTAACCCCAAAAATATTTTATAATATAGGGTTAACCCAAAGGGTTAACCTAACCCTAAAACTTCGGGGTTAACCCCAAAATGGACATAACCCGGGTTAGCGTTAACCCCATTTTTATAACATCGGCCCCAGAAAAGACAGAGTAAAGAATGTGCATGCTTACTAAGCTTATGTACTATAATTATGGGAAACAGAAAACAAACAGAAGCCTTTAAACAACAACAGAATCACAAGAAGGTAGGACTCAACTCAGAGCTGACCAGCAGATATGGCAAATAAAATAATGATAGAATAAAGTTTGAAAAAGCTACTATTAACATGTGCAGTGAAGCAAACATTATGCTGAACCAGTAGCGTAGGTACAAAAAATTTTCAGGTGTTCACCGAGAACTTTTGAGGGGGGGGGGGGTAAAATTTTCTGGATTTGCGTAACATGCACACTGCGTATTATACTGCAAGTTGTCCTATAAATTCAAAAGCCTTCTATGGTTCATGTTTTCGACTTGTTACAACTGAAAGCGAAATCCTAAGTCCCAAATGGGGGTCTGGGGGGGGCGGAGCCCCCCAGAAGTTGAGAAAAATTTTAAATTTCGCCATTAAACGCTATTGAAACATTTAATTCTTTATAAATGATTTATCAATTGACTAACATTTTGTACCTTTATTTACTATTTTCTACGTTTACGGTCTTGTCCGAAAACTGAAACTATTAGGATGCTCCCATTAAGAACTGCGTATTCTGATCAGATCAACCAATTATGCCAAGGCTGAAGATGTTGGGAATAATAACGCAGATAACAGCAAAACTGCAAAGCAGCTTGTACATATATACAAACATTTGTTAGCATGTTTAGTGAAAAATAATAATTTTGATAATCGAAATAACCAAAATTCGCGCCGAAGGCGCGAAAATGTTTTTATTGGTGTAGAAAATGCATCAATGTTGAGCTAATTTGAAGCATTAATGTATAATTTGTGTATGTTTCCAATAAAGTTAAACGCCCGCGCTCTGCGCGGGCGTAAAATTTTTCGTTTGTCCAATTTTTCAGGGGGGCAAAGCCGTTATTTCGGGGAGGGCGGCCGCCCCCCCGCCCCCCCCCCGTATCTACGCTAGTGTGCTGAACAATGTGACGTTATGTGAAGTCTCGGTTTTAGGCCTACAAACCGTTGTATGAACTGGAAGCCATCTCAAACAAGGAGGGCGTTTTCGACGATCCGAACGAAACAAATGCATGGGTATAAGATAGAAAATCGCCCAATAATCTTACATCCGTTCCTCTTAATTTCATCTTTTCCGTCGGCAGTAACTTTACATCTTTTCTTCCATTTTGAGTTAAAGAAATTTCCACTTCACAATTTCTTAAGTTGCATAAGCTGGGCTTATTCTAGTGGGGGGGCCCCCATAAACACCCTTCCCTCCAAACAAAGTGGGTGCCCCTTTTGGTACCAGCTTTTGCTCTGAAAAAATCGTTCAGAAGGCAAAGTTTTCGCAAAATTTTTCGGCCTCGCCGGAGATTTTTAGTAGATTTTTGCCTATTTAAGCAGTTACTTATTTTTGACGATTATTATAAAATAGCGCACTTTTTAGCATGTTCTTAGAAAAACTTTAAAAAAATTTCGCCCCCTCCCCCGAGGGCCCCCAACCAAAAAAAGGCCCCTAAGAAAAATTCCTTACAATAAGCCCACATAAGTGACACTGACATTTTTAACTAATTGATTCAAGCAAACGAATGAAATTAATTCTCTATTTTCAGGCATATCAAGATCTGACATTGTTCATTCAGCAAGTGACCCGAGAACGTATCGGCATAACGGCTGGCGGATTTTTCGTGATTACAAAGGAATTCTTGCTAACAGTACGTAAGCATCTTTTATGCTTTACTACTTTTATCAAAAATTCTCTATTCCTATTTTCACAGAGTAAAAACCGGTAAAAACAGGGTAGTCAGAAGTTTTCTGTAGTCTTTCCTATAAAATTATTTTGCTGATGACAAGTTGCTGCCTAAGCTGGATATTAAGTTACGTATGCTCCCACTTTGTTAATTCATGGCTTTTAATTCCAGCTAATCTCAGTGTTGATCAGTTTCCTGACCCTGATAATTCAAACAAACGCCTCCACAGGAGCGCACTGCCCCTGCAACTGTACACAGTGGGGGCCGGGGCTGTACACCTTCACAGCCAAAATGACCAAAACCTAACAGATGGATGGAAATGAACAAGATGACAAATTAATATTCAACATTACAGTCCCAATCAGAAATATTATAATTTACTAAACGACGAGAGATTATGAAAATAAAGCCGTGTTTAAAAATTATCTGCTACAACACATCAAGAAAATAAAGTATATATTCACGAAGGATCCAAAGCAATAATCAGAAAAAATGTTTATTTCTTCAAATACCACAGAAAGCACCGAGCTGAATGAAACTTTCTGCAGTGGGCCGACGAGCGAGACCACTAACAAATGGCTCTTACTTGCTCTCTTAATACGCATATAGGTAGGTACAGAAAATAACGATTGTTATTACCCATACGTACTTCTTGCTAACAGAATAACTAGGTACCTGATTTGCCGAGCAGGGTGGCAGTGACTGTAAGCTCTTGGTAGCCGGTTGAAACGAGAAAATCTCTATATCAGCCCGCACCAGCCAAATCACATCTGAAGAAAAAACCACCAATAGCTATACAAATTATCTTTGCAATCGAACTAAAATGGCGATAAGTGGTAATGTATTATGGCTTTTTTATAATTTAGAGTTATCTAAAAGCATCTCACATTCTAAAACATGTAATACTAACTTCACCAACCGGACGAATGAGCTACAAAACTACCAACCTGTATTCAGATCAAACAGAGATCCACAGCAAAGGTGTGTAAATTGAGCAAATCGGGAAATGGTCCCAGGAATGACACTCTGCCATCTATGACCTAAAATTATTCAAACCAAACAGTCCCTGACAAGAACTTTTAATCAAAAAGCAGATATTTTTTAAGAATATTTCCGAAGAGGACCATCCCGGGGGGGAGGAGGACAGTATTGGAGGGGAAGGTTTTTTGCAAAAATGAGCCAAAATTGGTATTTGGCGTGTTTTGCATGGACAAACGCTCAAAATTCTAAAAAATGCCTTATTATAAGGAATACAATGGTTAAGTTATTTTGTGTCGCTGCCTGTGAAAAAGGTTTTATTAGAACCTACAACCTTGAGGAATAACGGGGAGAGACATTGGAATCAAACTCAAATTGTATTCAACTTTGCACTAACTATGGACGGCAGGTCGCCAAGCCAACCCACAACAACTAAAGGCTGTCTTAGTTTAGTTAAGAGTAGTACATAATACATAAGAGTATGACAGCTGTCATACTCTATGCATTGTGAGCGTGACACATCCTCTGCGAGGGAACGGCTGACCCCCACGGCAAATTGGACCCATCAATTCAAACAGATTCGCCCGTTATGCAAGTGTTCTAAAGCTCGAAATGGACACAAAATTCGCTCACGTAGTGCTTGTGTTTTCTAGCTTTAACACACAAGCATAGAGCGAGTGAGCGTACCCCCGTTTCGACTGGGTACCAATTTGCGACCGGTGCCACTGGGGTCCAGTTTGTGGTGGGGGTTAGCCGTTAACGTGCACAGGATGTGTCACGCTTATAACACAAATCATACTCTTATGAGTTTAACTACACTTGGTTTAATCCAAACTATGCACAGTCCTGAGGTGTCGACCATTTGTCAGATTTAAGATAAGCCATGTCACTCTTAAAACGTTGGTATGTAGTAACAAAACCTATATTCGTAAGAAACGTTACAAGATACGTACAATAATATACGATAACATATATGAGAATATAAAACTGTCTACAAACCCGTTAAAGAACCACGCGTGGAATATAGGCGACTGCCCGCAGCCAACCAAATTCCACTATGACCTGCGCAAATCAGCGGTTTTGTAGAAGACTGCTGAAAGGAGAAGCCTCGACGCCTGGCTCCAGAGGATCCTCCAGCGGTCACAGAATCAACTGGAATCATGACCTTAAGAATTGAAACATAAATTTTTAAAACGAAAATATAAATTTATTTTACATAATAAACCTTCCCCACAATCCAACCAGAAATCGCAAAAGGTCGAAAAACCAGACTTTTCTTGTTGTTCCGATGGTACTGCATTTGGACAGCCTCTACCAAAATAACGGTACATATCGCCACTTCTATTAAAAAGTGCCTGACAATAAATTCGTCTTAGGAAACTTCTTTCGTAAAGATTCGGGCGTCCCGCCTGCGGAAACAAGCTAACCTAATGTTGTAGTTTTAGAAAGTTTGGTGCCGGTAGTGAATAAATCAGCCATCTTCTTTATTAATTTATTACTTATCACTACTACTTTTGCTGCACAACAATTTTATTTTAACAAAAAGCCTCTAAATTGAGCCTAAGTCAACACAATGAGTGTTACCTGCCACCACTTTCCAGAGAGCCCAATTGGACGCTCCTGCGAAAGTCCGTCCGTAAACCAGAGGCCAGTAGTCTCATCTATCAGCCAACAAAAAGTGCCGAACAAATGAAAGCTTACAATCGAAGCGTTCGGAATATCTGGCCTAAAACAGTTTTATTCCAGTAAAGGTAAAGGTAAAGTGACCCCTGGAGTGGAGAGAACTCCAACCTACAGAAGGGTGCCGGTGCTTATCTCCGGATTGACAGCCCGAAGCCAGGGGCGACAATGTTGACTAAATCTTTGTAAGGGGGGCAGCCCTTCATCAGGCATTACGTCAGAACACAGACTCCTTTTGCCTTCCCATCGCAGTGGTACCCATTCACCGACCTGTTAAGGATAGACAACTGGGTTGGCTGGAGCCCACGGCGAACCGATATGTGCTTAGTCCCTTGCTCAAGGGGATATGTGAAAGCGTTGCGGCGGCGGGGGTTCGAACCTAGGACCGTAAGATCCAGTACCAATAAATATCCCAAAATGAACTAAAAATAAAAGAACTGAAAGCCAAATTCAACGGAAACAATAGATTTAATAATTGCTTTAAAATTTTGAGCTGAGCTGCTTTCACCTTTTTACCCCTCCCCCATCGACAATAAAAATAAAAAACAAATTATCTACCTACTACCTAGTTTACTCAAAGTGAAGCTGAGTTACTGGCTTTTTTCTTCTCCACAACAAATTCTAAATCAAAACTTAAGTCCAAATCCAACAAGAATCTACTCACTCAATCTCAACCCAGTCCGTGCCCAGTGGACACTGCTGACTGAGTCCCACTCGTACCAGGAAATTGCCCTGGTCCGTCAGAATCCAAACCGCTTCCGCAGAAGCAGAGATGGCTCGAATCGGTCCCAGAATCGTCGGAGGTAGGTCAATCCGGACAGATCGATTGTGTGGACGAAGTCCACTCAGCCCACACTGGGCCCACACCTGCTGGCCATCCTGGCTGAGTAGCCAGGCCGTTCGACTGGTCAAAGCGACAGCTGAAAGGGCCTGTCCCGTGGCCGCCTCAAACCATCGGCTACCAAAAGGCCGGCCCGGTTCAGGATTCTGAAGACAGTAGGCGACGCCGTCAAGTAGGCGCCATAGAATTTTCCCATTCGGAGAAATGGCACAGTAGTCGGCCTTTTCGGAAGCGGGCTGAAAGTAGGCAAACTTATCATAGCGAAATGACTGAGAAAGAAAAACAACTAAAATTCTATGGAACATTGGAAATTTATTAAATTTTCTCTAATAATTTGGAAAGTGGAAGTCTACTAAGAGCAATTTTCGGTAACACCCGGGGACATTTTAAATTCTACATTGATGATGACTGTTCGGATTATTATTCAGATGAAGTACAATACAGCGAATGTTCAAAAAACGGAAACCATGAAATCATTAAGCATTCCTAGTTGAAAATACAACTCCGGGTAACTTAAATTAAAAAATTTCCTATAATTCGTTACCTGAAAAATTAGATCCACCGAGTTTAGCGGAGCATACCACAGATTGCGACAGGAGTCTACAACTGTAATGTAGCGCGGACAGGCCGCAACCTGGACAATTTGATACGTAAATCCCGTACTGGACCAAATATCCAATTCATGCGTTGTAGACGTTGACTGTATCTCAGTCGAAGACGAATCGGCTGTCAAAGAATTACTTCTCACAGGCCGCTTATCACTTTGTGAAACTTGTTCAGTCAGTTCCAATTTTGACGCCGAACTACTGTGAAAGCTCGAGGAAATATCTCTTTGCTCTTTTGCCGTTCGTCGCAGCAACGATTCAAAATCAGACGAAATGGGACTTTTAGTGCTCGTTTCTGTCCGTTTTTCAACTAAGTAGTCTTTTGCAGAAACATGAGCTTCTTGGCCTGAATTTCCAACCGAACTGGAGACATCTGCTTTCTCAGCTATTATCCCAACGGAATTGTTATCAGAAGGGGCAACCATTTTGGTCACGTGATCACTGCAAGATGCATTTGATTGGTCCTCTTCTCCAATCCCAACGGCCACCTGCTCAGAAGCAACCATTTCATGATTTGCAGATAGTAGAGTTCCTGAGAAGACATTGTCATTTTCAGTCGAAGCTATCTGCTCGCTTCCAGCGATTGTTATCCCAACTTCAATCGGAGGGGCAACCATTTCATTTTCTCCACTGCCAGATGACACTAACTCAGGTGGTTTATTTTCCGATTCTCCAGACTTGTCCTTGGTAGGGTCCGTTAGAAAGGCTTCGTCTAAAAATTGTTCCAGAAATTCCCTAGACGATTCGGAGAGTTGGGAAGAGCCACGGAGACGACTGGAAACGGCGGAGGAGACGGACTCCAAAAATCCGTCCAATTTTTCAGTGTCAGTTAGAATGGGAACCGATTCTGGACGCTGTTGAACGGCCGCATAAATATTAATATCGTCATCGGTGCTTTCTGGAGACAAGCCTGTGCCTGAGTTCTGGTTTACTTCAGAAAAGCCAGATGTAGAAGGCCCATCACTGCATCCTAAAATCACACAAAACTAAAACACAATAGAGATGCTGGAGAAACGGGAATGTCACAAGAAACTAGTGAAGGGCACCGGATATTTTTTCATATCCGGATATCAGCCTACTTTGCGTTAACAGATATCCGGATATCCGGTTATCCGCCTATTCCAAATTAAAGTTTAAGAAAATTTTTCGATTTTGTAGTTATACTTTGAATTTTCTGTCAAGTTTTCGGTATGCTCTGAATTTCTATTATACAGCCAAGCCACAACCTTGGCTTTAAAAATATTTTCACAGAATTTTTTGAAAAATATTTTAAAATTTTGGGCAAAATTTGCTAATTTTTCATTACTGTCTGAAATGTACACGGATATCCGGAATTTTTCTCAAATCGGATATTATTCGGATATAAAAATTATCCGAATATCCAGTGCCCCTCACTACAAGAAACTTTTGAGAGTATCTTCTACCGTGATGCGTAATGTTAAGGAGCGTGTGAAGACTATACAAACAAACGCGAATATGCCATTTCCACAATTTAAAAATCTTCAATTTAGAGCAAGATTTTCAACCAACTGCCACCTTGAAATGACAAAATTCATGAGTGTGACAACACGAGGTACTAGTTCACAGGTTCAAGTTTAATAATAAATGAAATCAAATGATTTTACCTCCACTGACAACAGAACTTGTTCGCATTTTTCCAGCAGCTGGAATATTTAGGCCTGATGAACTTGGATGTGAGAAATCGTAGAGCGATTCTGACATGACCCGATTTCCATCTAAAACATGCGTACTAAGCGGTTACTGTAAAGATCAGAGACAGCGATAGAAAGTTGCACTAGCACGTTAGGTAACATGACGTACGTATATATACTCAGCGAAATTAAAATGTCGCAAAGTCAGCCGAAACGCATAAAAACAACTAACTTCAGAAACACTTCCATGAAACCGCTTCCATGCAGTCATCATCCTGGCTTTACGGCTGAGATTTCGTGGGTAAGTACCGGCACCCTACGTCCTGTGGTAAACCTTTACCTTTTATGAGAAATTTATGAAAAACCTTCCTGAAATAAACAAACCTACGCCAACTTGTTACGTACGTCTATGTTTGCTAGAACTGGCGATAGACGGAGCTTTAGCCATCGATTTATGATAGACAATGACTTCTCCGCCCGTGTCTGGTTCAACGCAGCCAGGAGTCTTGGCGTCAGCCTCACTGGAATCAGCGTTTTCCACCACAATTACAGGTGGTGTATTATCATTGGGGAAAAGATTGTACTGGGGTTGACCTCCTTCCACAGGCACTGTCAGAGATCCAACTCTTTGAATCAGGTCCGATAATATTCCTGGAATGGCAGACAATACGAAAAACGTACGTAAATGGTCGCAGAGAAAGATCACAATGATAAATGTTGTGATTATGATAATTTGAATAATAAACAAATTTTGATATAGAGATTGTAGCCTTAGACTACATGTAGTCACTAATCTTCAAATCAAAACAACTCCACTGAGAGAAAACATCATTAATTATATCAGGTTGACTGCAATACCCATCACCAATCTACGTAATACCAATCTAAAAACTATTCAATCATTTTCTCAAAAGTCTTACCAGAATCATAGGCAAGTTTATCCATAAACGTTTCACCACGACTTTTTCGTCTAGTTTCGCTAGTCGAAAAACTGGTAACTGACGACGAGGTAGAAGAAGAACCTCGAAGTTCCTTTTTTGCCGACAAATTTTCGGATAAATTCTCGCCAGCGACAGAATCGTCAGTTGGACCTGATTTTCGATTCGAAATTTCCGAAGTTTCATCTCCGCCTTCTTTTTCCTCGTCATCATTATTATTGTCCAATTCTTCGTCATCCGAAAAATTGGATATCAAATTTTCCATGGACGCCCAGGTTCCTACTGAGATCGTGTCTGACGGAATCAGAGCGTTGGACAGACGATTTCTGAGCAAATGTTTGGCCACATTTAATCGGTCGCTTAGTTTTCCAACAGACGGTCTGCAAGAAACGAAACAGCAATAAAGCCACGCAAATACAAGATAAACGGGAAACAAATCCACTACGTCTTCCTTCACTACTCATTCATTAAAAGTCGGCAAACTTGTCTGCTGGAATTTTGTTGGTAGGTTTGCATATTTTGCTCCCTCGTGAAAAAGGAAAGCCTTTTACAGTGTCAATCTTTTTATGTGTCGTGTCCTTTTGTGCTAGAAGTCACCCAACTGATTTTTGACCTCCGATAAATTAAATTCTGATTTTTCTCACTCGAGCTTAAAACGGTCAAGATAGTGCATCCAACCGATTCATTAGCTTACAGGCTGGCTAATTGTGGTCCAATTCCTCGCACAGCGGAAGGGAGACGACATTGTGTCAGTCGACTATCTGGTTTTGTGGCGATGCGAACAAGTCGACGACTCTGACACAGAACCAGTATTTCTTGACTTCCACAGCAAATGCCCAAATGAATGATTTTGCTCTTCAGACAGGCACGAGCCACAATTTTTTGGTTGAGAATGTCCACGACAAACACTTGATTCTTGGCTGTAAAAATAGAAAGACATGAAAAACAGGAAATCGTCTAACCTTATTATGGATTGCGCATCCATACTCACACTATTGTTCGATTACTTTGCTACATGAAATACAATCCGTTAAGTTTTTTCCTTTACAAAAATAAATAATTATGCAGAAGAAAATCCAAGAAAGGAAAAAATTTTTGTACCAACCAGTCGCAATCAGCAACGCCTCCGTCAAGGAGTAGAGCTGTTCAAAGCAGTCCGGCAGGCCTGAGTCCAGTTCTGTGGGTCGCTCATGTGGTGGGCTGAGAATGGGGGCCAGGGCGATTAGAGATCGAAATATCAAGGTCTCTTGAACAGAGCCGGTCTCCGCATCGGCTGCCCAGATACGACAACCCGATCGAGCCGCAAAAAGCTTCTCTCCGCAGACCCTCGTCGAAGGGTCAGGAGGGTTACTGGGGTCAGGGGGAAGCCCTTCATCAGGTGAGGACAGATTCACGACAGTGTTATCTAAGTCCTTGACTGAAGACGGTGGCTGAGGAATGTGTCCTGGAACTGAAGCGACAGTTGCAGCAAAACACAGGCCAAAATTGCCAGATCTGCAGTAAAAAAGGAAGAAATGTACAGACCAGATGTACAAGATATGTATAAACGTAGAATTAATAAGTACGTGGAAACGGTTGATATTTTGCTTGGGAACGGGATACATGCTCCCTTCACCGGGGAGATTTAGTACCAAATTTTACTTCGGAGTAATTTCCAGAAAGCCAAATTAACATATATAGACATTGCGGCACCTAAAGCTTTTGTCTGATTTTAGGTCTTTTGGCCGCCAACCTAAATAAAACATCGCACAATATTTAGCATATTTTTGTAAATCTTTCGTTGCTACCCCCAAACAAGCACCTCGTACATCTCCCTTTCAAAACAAGCAAAAAATAGAAGAAAACCACAACGTGACACAAGTTGCCACTGGATGAAGAAATCACCTAGAATCCAGAAAATGTTAAGCACACCTCGGAATAACTGAATGCGAAAATTGAGGCTCCCGATAAAATGAGAATAAGCAACCCAAAACGGCACACCAGTTATCAGCCATACTATGTATTTATAACTTCAGTATATACTTCCCAATCGCACTTAGCCCCACTTCACCGCAATGGGACGATTTTGAAGTAGCAGATCCAATGCTTTGAAAAAAGGTTTCCCAACATTTATCATTTCAGCTTGCACAGCAAAAACAAACATATTATCCAAAAAAACAAAAACCAACCAGAAACAAACAAACAAACAAACAAACAAACAAACAAAGCTCAACTGCTTATGTCCACTAGTACCGATCTGAACAACGTTTGGATCAAGTTGAGTGAGATCAGAGCCAGACGAGTCAAAGTCATTGCCAAGAAAGCATAGGATCGCTCGTGCCTGCGAAGAGATGGCCACAACAGAGCCAGCCAGCGGGGACCAGGATATCTGATTAATGGGAGAGGCTTCATCGCAGACGAAGGATGACTGAAATGCATTCTGAAACAGAAAAACTGGAATAAAGTGGGGAAACCTGAAAAAACTGAACCGAAAATGAAACCATCTTTTTCAGAAAATGACCAGTCTTGAATCCTAATCACGCTCGACATAGGGTTAACTTTAGAAACAAAGTTGAAAGGAGATAAAAGCAAGGGGGGATCAATTTTTAGGTCAGTGAGAACCGGGACACACTACAATACTGTGCTTTGCTGTACTAAAATATTCTGTTTAGTCTATGTATTAAGGAAATTCTCCAAAAATATAAGTAATGAATGAGTAACGTAAAGGATGAAAAAAATTTAGGTTTTTTATTTTTGTTTCTACTTACTTGGCGGTACATTTTGCTGCAGAACTTTTGCACTTTTTTTCTGAACCGTCAGAAAATTACATTGCTGCAGCAAAATTGTACTGCTAAATCAGTGTAAACAAAACAAATTCTCTTTTTGGTCAGACTTTAGTAACGAGAACAAAGGTCCCTATAAAGACCCGGGTGACCAAGGAAATAATTTAATACAGCATACTGAATACATACATGGTCAAAGTCCACATAAGTGACGACCACAACACCATCAGTACATCCAGAAACGATTTTACTACCATCCCAAGACCAGGAGAGGGCACTAATCGGACTGCGATGAACTTCAGCATGATGAAATTCCAGCTAAAACAAAAATTCGTAAACGTAACGTAAAGACGGTTTCGAAATGTGCGTACGCCCACCGTTCCATCCGTTCCGTTTTTACTATCACAACTGACTTGACATTTTCCGACATTTCGAGTTTTTTAGCTTCGGACGCGGGCAACTATGCAAGTCCAAGCATATAGCTTTAAGTAAGCGTAAGTCTAAATTGAAAATAAAACATGTACTAAATTATCAAGTTCATTCACAAAGGGACTCTACCAGAGACA
>JASAND010019705.1:0-30583 GCA_030248195.1 Trissonchulus latispiculum | reverse complement strand
AAAAACTGTTCAAAACGTCAGAAAATTTTCGATTTTTGGAGTGTTAAAGAGCTGGTTCCGGTTACGGTTCCAGTTTTTTAAAGGCAATTCCGGTTCCGGTTTTTTGGAGTTCCGGTCGATCCCTAGTGGGGAGGTACTAACCTCTCCAATCAAAAGCTTAGGCGAATAATTGTATTGTTCTGTGCTTAAGAAATAGTGCTTGAATTATAGTTGCAATCGTCTTTTAAACGAATCTGGTGATTTTTGTTTAATAATTTTCGGTCTTCTCTTAATTTAAATTTCTTTTAATGCTTCCTTTCTGCCAGAAACATTTTCCTGCTTTTTTGATTACAAACACTACAAAATACCGCCGAGAAGGAGGCTTTTTGAGCTTATTGATAGCATGATATGATTATGCACATGTATACATTGTTTGATAATTATAGCGTTGATTTTGTTTCAGATAATTGCACTGTTTGCTGAAATTTATGTAAGTCTATGTTTCGTTGCGCCAGTTTATGTGGTTGGCTCCGTAATTTTGAAGATTTACCTTCTCCTACCCTTGTTATTGTTTAGTTTAGTTATTTATGCTCGTATAATAATGTTCACTAATTAGGCAGCAGAGTTATAGCCTACCTATGCTACTGCACGATTAAAAAATTAAGAATTGTGCCAAAATTAAAAAATACAGACAATTCTCTGGCTGGGAGCGCTTCGAAGATCAAGTTAATGCGGTTAGAGATGCTAGCAAGACCAGTTCTAAGGAGCTGTATCGGTTTGACATAGGAGTAAACTTTTGAGACGAGTTCAGAGATTTAATTCCGAGGCAACCTCTTGGGTATCCTCTGAGCAGGATATCAATGACAATCTTTTATGACTCGGCTCTGGTGAGTAACATGTTTATTATGGTTCCCATAGGTTCAACATGTTCACTATGTTCATATAGTTTTAGGTACTTTTGGAACCAATGGTTTTGAGCGTTCTTTATGTTTGGTGTCAGATTAATAAGGATGTGATTGTCCAGTTTTGGTTTGGAACGCAGTTTAAAGTATGCATTACGTTCTTGTTTTACTTGTAAATAGCGTTAATTTTTTTGAAACCTATTCGGACATCTTTTTCTGAAATAGCTTCTGGCTCCCGCAGCGCAGTGTAGTTCGTCAGTCATGTGGCGAACTGTGGATCATTACTGATGCTTATTAAAATTCCTATTTAATTAATTTGGTATAAGCCATTGTTTAATAATTCGTGAGTCTACTAAGGATTTTAGATTAACATCGTGTGCTCGTTATTTTATTGTAAGCGTTTCATTATGTTGACACTCTAAGAATCGTTGGCATATTGTGACTTCCAGAGCTTGGCTTGGATGATTAGTTAAGTAAATGCTTTTTTGTTCAAGTTGTCAAATAAAATCCTCCCTTGCTCTGTCGCTTTTTTATTATCAGTCAGGATTGGTTCGTTCACAATAAATTTAAAACTTGCACTTGTTTTGTTAAATTCTGTTTCAGGCCATGTACTTGCCATGGGTTCTCGTATTGTTCAATATGATTCTGCGCGGAGGGTACGTGATCATAGTATTGTTCGTTGTCTCCAGTTTTGAACCATGCCTGCATTGGCGCACACAGAAAATTTTTCGAGGGGGCGGACCTCAAAAAATGTAGGGGTCTGGGAATGCCTCCCAGAAATTGAAAAATTTTAGACAATGTCAAAGAAGTCGCTATGGAAAGATTTAGAGTGCCGGAGAGGGGCGCTGCCCCGCCCCCCTAATTACGCCTCTGCATGCCTGCATGGTTATTAACTCATGCTGTTTTTGTTTTTGTCGTGTTAAAATTTTGTACCTGCTTTAAAACCAAGAGTTTAGCGTTCTTTTTCAATTTGATGAATCCCTGTTGGTGACAGTATTTATCTGTAACATTTTTATCAGAACTGGAAATACACCGGCGACCTATGATTATCTAATTCAAACTGCTGAATATTCTAGAGGTATCAACGAATTTCTTGGAATTCTTGTTGGCCACTTATACTTCTTTCTTCAGTTTAAATATCCACAAGATTTTGGGGGACGGAGTTTTTTGCAGACTCCCTCCATTTTGTAAGTTAACAATAATGTTATGTTAGGAATAGAGCTTAGTAAATTGTTATTGTTATATAATGTACAAATTTTTATTGGATTACTGGTAATTGGACTGTTTCGCTATGGTGAGCTGGGTTTTCTTTAGTGGGGGGGGGGGGTGCCTTGACTTTTTGGGTTCCCCCAGTCGACCCCTCTCCCCAGTCCCCACCACTTGTTTTGGGCTTGTTGTTGTTGTTGTTGTTTGGTAGGCGGTCGCAGTTGGTTTCCCATAAACGGCGGACTTTATCAGTCCGCTCCCCCGGAGATAGGTCAGGACTGCCTCCGGATTCCGTCTAAGGCAGGAAAGGTCAGGGGACATACCTAGGTGCCGGATTCGGTGAACGGCTTCCCCCACTCACTATATGGTACCCAGAAAATGCCAAATTTTAAGGATTTTTGGTCGAACTTTTCAGGCTTCGCCGGAATTTTTTGGTCAAAAATAGTCTATTTTGGTACTAAAACTTGACTTTGTGCACTTTTTATCTTATTTGTAGCAGTATATACCTAGAAAAAGCGCAATTCATACAGTATTTTTAACATTTTAGCCATTTTACCCCCCCCTCTTTTGGTCTTCGTCCTCCACAAGTGGGGGAGGGCTCCCTCCAACTGTTTTGGCCTAGAGAAACCCAGGGGGTCTCCCTTATTTTGAAAATTCCGTCATATTCATGAACGCACAAAGACGTGCATCAACGCGTCCGCCTATTAACATACCGCTTAATATTTTACTGTAGTTGATTCACGCTAATACAAATACATGGGAACGCTTACGCTATAGCAGCGGGAACTATCTAATCTATAATAATCTCTAATCTATAACTTATCTTTCTGGTCATTTACTCATATTAATTCATATCTGCCTTTTTGCCAGTTTTTACGGGGTGATTATTTTTCAGGTACCATTACTTGCCCAATGCCCGTGGCAGCTCTCATGGCTTTGGAGAACCTCCTGCCCGCCGGCCTGGTGCCGATGGTGAGCCGGGTCGCCATAACTGGGGCAGAGGACAGGCCCTTGGAGATAACTGATCTAAACTGATGTCTGTACATATCCATAAATCTATTCTTATTATTATTACTATTGGTTTTGTCATTTGTTTAATCTGTTGTTTCTGTCCCTTTTCTTTACACTATTGAGAGAACTTTTTAGCCGAAATTGTATTTTTTGGGTAGTATACGTATGTTTCGCGTTACTTCTCATTTGCGTTTTCGCCACTTATTTCTAAACTAGCATAGAATTCCTTGTATCCCTTTTCAGTGCTTTGAAGCCGCAAAAGTTCCAGTTTATAGTTTCTTCAAACGATTGAGTTTTAATTGGTGAAATGAGTGACAATGTTTTGTATGCAGTTGGACTCAGGTGTTCCCGGTTTTTACCACATGCAGTTTTCTGGGCTTATTTTAGGGAATTTTTTGAGGGGCCCTCGCCGGGCCGGTAATTTTTCGAAAATTTGGCTTTGTGGGCGATTTTTTCAGAGCAAAATTTGGTACCAATTTTCTTGGAGGGGGAAGGGTGTTTATTGGGACCCCCCCAGTAGAATAAGCCCATGTTTTTGGTTAGCAATCGGCAGACGTAAAACCAGTGTTGTCGTCTACTCTGTTCTCAGAAGTTTCGTATTTCGTGTGAAACAGTTTCGGAACTTTAATTGGTAAGGGTCAGAAGCGTTGTTGGTTGTCTTATTGTGATGTTTTTATTTAATAAAGTTACAACTGCTTTGTTGTGTTTTACTTGCTGAGATTGTTTGAGTCGGGTAATTAACTAGGGTGAAACTTAAGACTGTTCATATGTCGATTTAAGGGGGGACTTTTGTGAAAATCGATAGTCGCGGATTTCGATCATTTTCACGTAATATGCCCCCATATGTTCTGAAAAACAAGACAATATATTAGTGTTCGAAATCAAACTGACACAGTTATTCAGGTTCAAAAGAATAGAACGAAGTTAGCAAAGTTTCAAAGCCGCAAAACTTGAAAATTCCGGTGATGAGCCCCAGGGGCTTGTCAAGGATTTTAAAAAGGAGGGGTCCAACCCGAAAAGGGGTCCGTCCGTACCCCCAACACCACCCCCCTGTATACGCCCCTGAGAGCCCTGCAAGGCCAGGTGGACACCGAACGCGACCGAGAACCAGGGTTTTTTTGCGTCCAGATGTGCGTCTGGACGCAACGAAATTTTAACGGGACGCAAGCTAGACGCAACTTTATTTCGGGAGAAAATTCACTTTTGTAAGAGTAAAAACTTTAAATGTTTCCAGTACCAATTTTTCCGTTTTTTCCAAAAATTTCTTCGAGTTCTGGGGGCTCCGCCTAGAAGCTCCGCCCCCAGACCCCTGGTGTTTACCACTTTGTCGTGGAATGCCAAGGTGCAAGATCATGTCTCAAATGTTATTTGTTAAGTCGTTGTCCACCTGTATCCATAGATCTTTTTGAACTCGCAAATTTCACATCAATAAGTAAAACATTACAATGTGCATAACCGTGAACATTTGAGTTTTTAATACAATTTTGAAGAATAATACTACACTACGCATACACGCTGCAATTTACGCAAAGAACGAAATAGCATTTGATGCTTTAGTTAGATGTAACGGATACCAAATCAATTTTTTTCAACATTTTTTTTATTACGGATTTATTCCTAATTGCAAAAAAATCTCCAACTTCTGGGGTGCTCCGCCCCCCAGACCCCCCGCTGCTCTTTTACACTGATCTTTCGAGGAATCAGTAATTCTCAGAGTTTTGAAAATGGACTTTGTGTTTTCATATTTACTACCTTTCTTCTTAGTGACTACCTTTCTTCTTAGTGATATTAATTTAATAACTATTTCATTAATTTTTAATACCGTAATTAGTTTATCTATAACATTGAAACATCAGAATAATGTGTGTCAATACAATCGAAAATTACGCACAAAATGCGTTAGATGCTACAGACGCTAAATTAATCTTTTTAAACATTTCCAATACGGATTCAATCCGTAATTGCCAAAAAATCTCCAACTTCTGGGGTGCTCCTCCCCCCAGACCCCCCGCTACTCACTTTCAATACTGTTTTCAGGGATCAGAAGTTCTCAGAGTTTTTGAAACTGAATGTATGTTTGATATTTACTACCTTTTTCTCAATGCTATTTCTAAATATTTCATTAATTTTTAATACGTTAGTTAGTTTAACTAATGACATTGAAATATCGGAATAATGTGTGTCAATAATATTGAAAATTACTCAAGGTATTGCGTTAGATGCAACAGGTGCCAAATAAAATCTTTTTAAACATTTCCATTGCGGATTATTCTGGAATTGCAAAAAAATTCTTCAACTTCTGGGGGGCGGAGCCCACCAGACCCCCCGCCGTGTACATTGCCCTCATAGCTGTTCTATAGGTACCTTTGTATTCCTGCATTAATGTTAAGCAGCATCAACTTTCTAAATAGTCTAAATAGTGTTACACTAAAGAAATTGTCAAAATTTATATAAATAAATCAATTTTTTGCACAGAAAACACGATAAAACAAACATTCTACCTGGACGCAAAATTTCTTAACCGGACGCAACTTAAACTTAGCTGGACGCAAGGCTGACGCAAATCCGAAAACCAAAAAAAACCCTGCCGAGAACTGGGTTAACCGATACACCAAATTAAAGCCTTTGCTAAGGGAATATTTAAGTGCAGGCGTGACTCAAGTCTAGCTATCAAGGCGTTCACAATGCATGCCTGACTTATGCGCTGACCTAACTTTGGAGAACTGCCAGGTATCATGGGGGAGCTCGGAGAGCCCCCCATAATATGAGCTATAAAGGCACTTTGCGGATTTTGAAAAGTGCTAATTAGGCATAACTAATTAACGGGAAGGAATTAAGAGCTAATATTTACATTTTTGAAATCTCCAGGCCAAGAGCTTTCGAATTATACCAAACTTGCCCGGAAAAAATGAACTTTGAAAAAATCGACTCTTACGGGTTGGTTTTTTCTCTGTATTCAGCATGATTTTTGTCAATTTTGTGTTAACTCGATTTTTCGAACGGCCCATAGGAAAAATTTTTCTATACTATTTTTTGAATATCTAGGCAATGGTACTTAGCAAGTTTATGTTTTTTCCGAATTTCGATCTGGTTAGATTTTTATAGATGGTCAAAAATGGAAAAAATAGCGTTTTTGGACACCTTCAGGCTGAAAAATTTTTAAGTCCGAAAATTTTAAAATAGTCTAAAAACGGGCGAAAACAGCGTTTTTCGGCCTTGGGGTGGTACCCATATATAGTAAATCGGGGTCGCTGAACACGATGAGCATAGTGCCGACACCGTATCTCGCCTGGTTCATCTGGTTCAACTGGTTCAAAGTTGAACCAGTTCCTCGTTCAAGCTACTGGCGATAGCTAGAAGGCTGAAATTTTGCATACAAAGGTTATTGGGCATGGGGAATTCACTGATGGTGTTACTTTGGTGATCCGACCCATGGCTGGCCAGATCTGGTTCAACTGGTTCAAAATTGAACCAGTTCCTGGTTCAAGCTACTGGAGACAGTTGGAAGGCTGAAATTTTGCATACAAAGGTTATTGGGCATGGGGAATTCACTGGTGGTGCAACTTTGGTGATCCGACCCATGGCTGGCCAGTTCTGGTTCAACTGGTTCAAAATTGAACCAGTTCCTGGTTCAAGCTACTGGAGATAGTTGGAAGGCTGAAATTTTGCATACAAAGGTTATTGGGCATGAGGAATTCACTGGTGGTGCATCTTTGGTGATCCGACCCATGGCGGGCCAGATCTGGTTCAACTGGTTCAAAATTGAACCAGTTCCTGGTTCAAGCTACTGGAGATAGTTGGAAGGCTGAAATTTTGCATACAAAGGTTATTGGGCATGGGGAATTCACTGGTGGTGCAACTTTGGTGATCCGACCCATGGCTGGCCAGATCTGGTTCAACTGGTTCAAAATTGAACCAGTTCCTGGTTCAAGCTACTGGAGATATATAGTTGGAAGGCTGAAATTTTGCATACAAAGGTTATTGGGCATGGGGAATTCACTGGTGGTGTAACTTTGGTGATCCTACCCATGGCTGGCCAGATCTGGTTCAACTGTTTCAAAATTGAACCAGTTCCTGGTTCAAGCTACTGGAGATAGTTGGAAGGCTGAAATTTTGCATACAAAGGTTATTGGGCATGGGAAATTCATTGGTGGTGTAACTTTGGTGATCCGACCCATGGCTGGCCAGATCTGGTTCAACTGGTTCAAAGTTGAACCAGTTCCTGGTTCAAGCTACTGGAGATAGCTAGAAGGCTGAAATTTTGCATACAAAGGTTATTGGGCATGGGGAATTCACTGGTGGTGTTACTTTGGTGATCCGACCAATGGCTGGCCAGATCTGGTTCAACTGGTTCAAAGTTGAACCAGTTCCTGGTTCAAGCTACTGGAGATAGCTAGAAGGCTGAAATTTTGCATACAAAGGTTATTGGGCATGGGGAATTCACTGGTGGTGTTACTTTGGTGATCCGACCAATGGCTGGCCAGATCTGGTTCAACTGGTTCAAAATTGAACCAGTTCCTGGTTCAAGCTACTGGAGATAGTTGGGAGGCTGAAATTTTGCATACAAAGGTTATTGGGCATGGGGAATTCACTGGTGGTGTAATTTTGGTGATCCGACCCATGGCTGGCCAGATCTGGTTCAACTGGTTCAAAATTGAACCTGTTCCTGGTTCAAGCTACTGGAGATAGTTGGAAGGCTGAAATTTTGCATACAAAGGTTATTGGGCATGGGGAATTCACTGGTGGTGTAACTTTGGTGATCCAACCCATGGCTGGCCAGATCTGGTTCAACTGGTTCATTGTTCAAGCTACTGGAGATAGCTGAAAGTCTGAAATTTTGCATGCAAAGCTTATTGGACATGGGGGAATTCACTGGTGGAACTTGTGATTGCTGCTGCCACAGTTATGGCAGCGTTCCCAAAAACTAGACGGAGGACAAGTAGGAAAAATGCTCCTTGCAGTCGCATGAAAAAGTTAATATGAGCTATGATGGTCATCATTTAAATGTGTTAAGGACAAGATTTAAAATGTTTAATATGAGCCAACATCTAAATAAGTAGAGGACAAGATGTAAACGGCTAATATGAGCCGCTACGTTTCTCTTGGGCTCATATTGACGCGATTAAAATGGCAAACATATACAGTTTACGGTTGGCATATAAGCATCAGTGTTTATAAACGATTTGATTGGCTTGGATTGAATTAATGTGATGATTGCGATGCTAACTTCAAATGCGATTTTTCTCAAGATTTCACAACATGTGTAAGTTCCACATTTTCGTTTCTTTATTAGATTGGACTTCGTTTTCGTTTTGTTGACTTATATGGTGGCCTTAAATGTGTACTTGGATGTAGCGGTGGAGAAGAAAACGTTTACGTACAGCTTCGCAAAATTAATGTTTATGCGTCGTTATTCATCCAAACCATTTCAGTGTTGGATTAAAAGTAAGCAAAAGCTAAATGAGCGTCAATATGAGCCCAAGAGAAACGTAGCGGCTCATATTAGCCGTTTACATCTTGTCCTCTACTTATTTAGATGTTGGCTCATATTAAACATTTTAAATCTTGTCCTTAACACATTTAAATGTTGACCATCATAGCTCATATTAACTTTTTCATGCGACTGCAAGGAGCATTTTTCCTACTTGTAACTTTAACTCATTTTTTCTTGCACAGACAACATTTTAAACCCGTAGTCCTATTAGAAAAGTTGCTCCTCGTTTCATTAGCTATCGATTGATACCCAATTTGTCTATTTGGTATATAAATTTTAAAAATTAGCATTTTTCACGTGTGAAGATCAAAGGTGCCGCCACAGCAGTCATGTTCAATGTTGGCACATTTGTTTTGGCCACGTTATGTGACAGACATGGATATAGTAATCTGCCAAGTTTGGTGATTTTTCACCACATAATGAGTTAGAAATTATCAAAAGTGTGAAAATTATGAAAAATGGCAAAGTTTGCTGTTTTTGTGGCAAGTTTTTTTCAGCTTACTGTAGATGATAGAAACATGCGAATACTTTCATAAGACGTGGTTTTATGCATAGAGTGCAGCTATCTATTGGCCGTTTCGGTAGCTTTTGCCAATCTTTCAAAACAAGCTAAATAGTACCGTAGGTCCTGTTTTTCATAGTCCATAAACGCTAAATTTTCCAAAATTCTGACTAAAAATTCACCAAAAATCCGTAACTCAATAGAATTGCACCAAACTAGATAGTTGCACTCTACAATATGTCCTTGACATATTTGGAAAGTTTCAGCACTGCATCTTTCATACAGCGAAAAAATTTTCTGCCACAAACTTTTAAACCATGGATGCACACAGGGGGGGGGGGTTTGGGCTTTCCGACCCCCCCTTTTTGTCCGACCCCCCCGGGAATTTTCGGGGACAAAGCAAAAATTGAGCTATTTTTAGTGCATAAAATTAAAAATTATGAAAATTTTTCTCGCCTGCGGCGCTTTTCTATCCCGATTTTTATAATTTTTGTCGCCTGTGGCGCTTTTCTATCTCGATATTTATAATTTTTGTCGCCTGCGGCGCTTTTCTATCCCGATTTTTAAAATTTTTCTCGCCTGCGGCGCTTTTCTATCCCGATTTTTAAAATTTTTCTCGCCTTCGGCACTTTTTTAACTGCATTTTCAAAATTTTTCGGGCCTGTGGCGCTTTTCTAACCGAATTTAAAAATTTTTCTCGCCTGCGGCGCTTTTCTATCCCGATTTTTAAAATTTTTCTCGCCTTCGGCACTTTTTTAACTGCATTTTCAAAATTTTTCGGGCCTGCGGCGCTTTTCTAACCGAATTTTAAAATTTTTCTCGCCTGCGGCGCTATTCTGTATTAACGTTTACAACGTTTTGGAACCTGCGGCGTTTTTTTACCTCCATTTTACTGAATTTCCGCGGCTGCGGTACTTTTCTATCTCGATTTCAAAAAAGTGCGTGCCTGCTATTCTACATCATGTTTTTAATTTTTCGCGCCTGCGGCACTATTCTATATCGATTTTAACAATGCGCCTCGCAAAGCTTTTTATTCAAATCTTTTCACACTATTTTGCCGTTATGTCAAGGAATTTCTCAACTTTTATTGAAATCTTTTTAAGCCCCCAGACCCCCCGCGTCGGCTGGCGACGACTCCTAAATCTCGTCATTTTTGTGGCTCCCAAAACGAACTTTGTTGAAAACCTCGCCACCGCCACCCCCCCCCCTCCCGTAAACGTGTCAGGCGAAGGCAAAAAATTTTTTCCGGCTCGACCCCCCCCCCTTTTCAAAATCCTGGGTGCGCCCCTGTTTTTAACCTATGTAACTTTTCCATTTTCCTATTTTAACACATGTCACCTTTGAAGTGCTCTACAGAACAATAGAAGCAGTATTACGCAAAACGCACTTGTCTTGTTTTGAGGACCCATGGGGACTACAAAACATGTGAAAATGAGCAAAATCGGAGATGGTCGAAAAATCGGCGAAAAAGTGATCCCCCGTCCCCCTTACATGGAACTAGGATTGGTTTATATTTATATTTTGTAAGCTTCCCAAATAGGTTTAAACTTACAACGTTTTTGCAGTAGTTCCTCGGAACTCTACGATTTTCTGTACAGGTAACTTGTGTTGGTTTGAGCTGTAACGGTTGGTCCCAAAAAGAGCACCCAGATATGATCACAACGGTCCTCTCGCTTTCTTGGGCTGCTGATACTGATGCAGTGTATAGTGTTAAGTTTTTGACCACAGTAAAATTTAATTTGGCGAATGCGTTTACAGTTGTCCAGACTTTGCAAAATGAAATTAGTCTGTCTTCACTCCACTTACTGCTATTCAATCGTGGTCGTTTGCAGATATATATGTCAAATTTCCCCCATCATACAAGAAAATAAATTCATGACAAACCAAAAACAAAACAAAAAAAATTTTCAGTCTAATTGCAATTAGACGTACTATTGTTCGTCTAATTGCAATTGGGCAAACAGAGCCTCGTCTAATTGCATTTTGATGTAAAATGTGTTGGTTTATGTATAAGAACAGCGCTTCACTGTAACTGTATACGGAGAAGGGCACATAAAGTCGAAAAGATGTTACGTCATTAAGAATAGCTTTGAAAACATAGTATATAGAATTAGACATTGGAAACGTGAAAACTTTAAAGGATTTAAAGGATACTCCGAAGGATTTTGAAAACATAGTAGAAATTATCTACAATTTATCAGAATTTGAAGACTTTCAAAAGCTTAAAATTTTCAAATTTTGACTGTCGAACTAATATTTGGATCTCAAGTTTTTATACAAATTTTACAATATTTTTATATTACACGCACATTTTTGGTATTGCATTGTAACCCTCAAAGCAAAAATGGGCTAAAATAAAAAAGTAACAGTATATAACATTCTTTCAAAACAGTAACAGTAATTCACAAATAACTGCGAACCCCCACAAAACCAAACCTTTTATGCAATAAAATGGATTTTCTTGTTAAAATTATTTCCTCCCCAGTGTTCAATACTTGTGATCCAAATTAAAGTTCGATTGGTCAAGGTTTGAAAGTTTTTGTATGTCTTAAAATTAAAAGAAAATTATATCTAGATGTGTGCACTAAAGTTTTCAAGTTTTCAATATCTAAACGAAAAATATTTCTACTATAATATGCTCTTAAAGCTATATATACTTAAAATATCTTTTCGACGTTATGTGCCATTCTTTACAGTTACAGTGAAGCGCAGTTCTTATACATAAACCAAAATCATTTTACATCAAAATGCAATTAGACGAGGCTTTGTTCGCCCAATTGCAATTAGACGAACAATAGTACGTCTAATTGCAATTAGACTGAAAATTTTCAGTCTAACAGTATTTCGCTCAGTCTCATGCTATTAGACTAGCCCAATTGCAATTAGACTGAAATTCTCCGTCTAATTGCAATTAGACGAAAAATGCTTTTAGACTGCGACATATACAGCTGAATTTTATGTCAACTGCTGTGCATTATGTACCACCGAGCAGCACTAGGTTATTTTTGTTCTGTTAATGTTTTGTTCTGTTCTGTATTACTCATTACTACCATTGAGTCCCGTATTCGTTGTTGCTACATCCTCCCTGGATTGCGGGCAGGACGAAATATACCGCGATTGCCCGACCTTTCCGGGTTCGGGGTGGTACATGAATCATTTCATTTATGCAGCACTGCATAGCTACCGCAATGAATGTAATGGCATGCATCTTGTCTTAGATGCCATGTCATGGCTTGATAAATGGCAAAGACATCCACTGAACATCTGAGTTTAGTGCTGTTAAATATCAGCAACCCAGAAAGGTTGAAGTCAGCGTAATAACCTAAAATCTCAACGTCCGGGGATGTGGCGCAGTGGTAGAGCGCTCTACTTCTTAAACCTAAGCTCGGCGGTTCGATCCCAGCCCTGGACACTTTTCTTCACATCTTTCAGATCCTGATTTCAACCTTTCACATGTGGCGACCGTGCTGTGTCCTTACCGCTCTGAGGAGATGAAGTCGTTTGTGATGTCTGGGAATGGCGGAATTGCAGGTCACTGAAATAATTGGTTTGGTATATGGTGGTCCTCGTGGTGCTAAGGGTTATTGTATATGGTTGTATGGTTCTTTGATTTGTAAAGGCTCCCGGCTTTGAAGAAGAATGAAGTATGATATGGCCTCGGGTTAGGAGGCTGCGGGGAGCCGCCCTTAGACCACATGGTACTTGGATTTGAGGACCGACCTGCAATTCCTGGAAATTCGAGGCCGAATTTCAATTAGCAAGGGGAGTATGTTAAATATCAGCAACCCAGAAAGGTTGAAATCAGCGTAATAATCTAGTCTCCTTGTCCGGGGATGTGGCGCAGTGGTAGAGCGTTCTACTTCTTAAACCAAAGCTCGGCGGTTCGATCCCCGCCCTGGACACTTTTCTTCATATCTTTCAGATCCTGATTTCAACCTTTCACAGTGCTGATATAACGATTCCCTCAAATTCTGTTTTCTGTTTATCCTCGTTCGTTAGCACACTGAGGAGCTGCATACTGCCAAATATTTCACAGTTTTGAATGGGTGCCTCCTCACGCGTTATTCGTGTCGCCGGATTTTCTTGTTATGAGCATCCCCTAGGTTTTAGAAGTTAATATGCATCCTCTATTCGTGCCCAAACGGAACAAACTAGCAAATCGGCACATTTGGCAAGCTCTGCTTATGGCAAAGTGTGTGGTCAGAATCAAACAGAATGCTGCTACCAGTTATGAAGTTTGACTCTACGAGAGATAGTAAAATGTTGTTGCCTTCCTTTTGACTACTAGGATAAGTCTAGATTACAGGTGAAATACCGTGGTGTGCGATGTTGGAGAACTGGTGGATCCTGACCAACTAGAACTCGATTTACGATTTAATGAATTTCAAGCAACTTCAATGACGACTGTTAACAAAATACAGAATTTCAGACAAAAACGAAGAGCTTGACCAAAATTAGAGCAAAATACCAAAAACCGGCAGAAGCCGACAAGCGACAAAGGGACCTACACCAAAACCTAACAAACAATAATTGCCCCCCAAAATTCGAACCCAACATTCACTACCCAACCACTCTCGAATAACTCACACCCACAACTGAACCGAAAACTACCCAATATAGCGAATATAAACTATTAGCTAACAGACCTGTGGAATTAGACAAGAGTAATGTAAAATCGTTGAACGTTTGTCGAAATGCAATACTAAATTCACTTAGGCTTAGCAACTCGAATATAATTTATATCTTTCCTGTCGGTGCTAACTTCACATAATACCCCCTCTTTTGGCCTCAGGCGGCCTCGGACGGGTCCACTCATTTAGAACACTTGATAAAAAGAATGTTACCCACAGGTACCTTAGGTACTAGTAAAGATAAAACATTTGTAAAAATTACGTAAAGATAAAAAGAAACGACAGCGGTGAACATACACCATACCACGGTTGAGCACACAACTTTTCTAACATGCTAACCGGCCGACGGTAAAACTACTCCTAACTTAATCGAGACATTTTCAACAAACTACTAGAAAAATTACCTACTACAACGCCTACGTAGAATTTTCAAATTCCCGCCCGAGACCACCCAAGCACCAAAAGAGTGAGGTCTGCACCGACAGGAAACAGTATCACGAAAAGAACGAACACCCACCATTGTAAATATGAATATGACAAGAAAAATTATTATGCCTTCAAATATCAAACAAAAATAAGAGAAATCAAAAATTGTACATAAGTAGCAGCCATGATGGAATGAACAATAAATGAATAAATGGATATGATATACATACGTAACAATGCCACTGTAAAGTAGTAGATTAGTAAAAGCAAAACAATGGAAAGAGATGTCATCATAGAGTTACAAATTTCAAGGAAAAGAAGTAGAAAGAATTTTGAAGAAAGAAAAGTGCATAAAAAAAACCATAAACCGTGCAACCGCTTTAGTAGAAAAACAAACAAAAGTGATAGTGAAAAACTATACCAGCACCGACAGTTACAACGGCTATACCGACGTAGCGGGCACCCTGACGAAAGAATAAAGAAAATATAATCAAACCGAACCCCAATTTTGAAATTTAATCCCGACGGCTCCCTCCCTTCAAATCACAACCAATATAACAGAACCCGAAAGAAAACCAATCACCAGTACAATGATTAAACAACAACAAAAATCACACAAGATTGGGAGGTGGGAGAGTGTCACGGGTGTGCGATGGAAGGGACACTGGCAGTATACTCCCCAGCACCGCAGACAAAGCAATTCCGGACCGTAAGCAGTCACGTAACCAAAAGCCCACACAGCCGGACCCTACCAAGGCAAACCGTAGCAGGCCTTGAAAGGTCTCCTGACAAAGTTCACTGAGTCTAACCCAACCAAACCCAGACCAAAGTCAAGCGGGACTAGAACCAGGCACAAATTATGGCCATACAAGCCGTGCACCGCCTGGCCCAGCAACCCCATGGCGGCAGGTAGAGCAGAAAAAGTCCACACAGACCGACAGGCCAACAACAAAGGCAGAAGGCCCCCTAGCCTCCCAAAGGCCGGAAAACCAACGGCCGAACTTGACCAAGAGCCGACGAGAAAGGGGAGGAACCCCCCGCCTGGGTCCACTGGTGGGGGGTGGACCTCTCATACTGACCGGGACTTGCGCTTGACTAGAGGGAATATTTTGACTGCGTGAAGAATTTTCCCCCCAAGTTTGCAAAGGAATCGTGGTGGGAATATAGGGAATCCCCCAGGCATGGTAAGGGCCCCCCTCTGGTTCCAGGTGGAACCCCATCCTGAAGGGGAGGGTCACGATATTCACCAAGCTCGCGGGGGTCCCACCGATCCATTACTGGCGCTTGCTCACAGCACCTCTGACCTAAAACTAAATCGTTGTATTCGTCCGGGTAATCTAAATTTTGCAAAAATTCAAAAAGACGTTGAATATCTTGAAGTCGATCTTCTAAATCTCGATAAAATTTCGGGTCAAGACCGTCACACTCCTCCAACATCTGCCACATGACACGGTCGCCACATGTGAAGTTTGACTCTACGAGAGATAGTAAAATGTTGTTGCCTTCCTTTTGACTACTAGGATAAGTCTAGATTACAGGTGAAATACCATGGTGTGCGATGTTGGAGAACTGGAGGATCCTGACCAACTAGAACTAGATTTGGCGATTACAACGATTTAATGAATTTTAAGTAACTTCAATGACGACTGTTAACGAAATACAGAATTTCAGACAAAAACGAAGAGCTTGACCAAAATTAGAGCAAAATACCAAAAACCGGCAGAAGCCGACAAGCGAGAAAGGGGCCTACACCAAAACCTAACAAACAATAATTGCCCCCAAAATTCGAACCCAACTGTTCCCATTCACTACCGAACCACTCTCGAATAACTCACACCCACAACTGAACCTAAAACTACCCAATATGCGAGTATCAACTATTAGCTAACAGACCTATGGAATTACAGACAAGAGTAATGTAAAATCCTTGAACGTTTGTCGAAATGCAATACTAAATTCACTTAGGCTTAGCAACTCGAATATAATTTATATCTTCCCAGTCGGTGCTAACTTCACACAGTCTATCAGGTAAGTTTTTATGTACTGCAGCATCAATATAAGCGCAGGAATAGATCCCTGTGGAACTTCAGGTGCAGCTGGCTTCGAACTGGAATAGGCTTTGTGTATTCGTCACCACCTACTGTGCCTGGCGCTGTGAATGAATCTTCTATCTAAGCAAGTGCCTGGTATTCCATAATTGGTGAGTTAAAGTAACCACAATATTATACAGATTCAAAAGCAAGATCAAGTAACAGGTTTTGTATCTTGCTCTGCCTTCTTTTTGAAGGCACCTGACTCAGCAATAGAATGAAGTGCGTGGCTGATCGTCTTTCACGGAACCACACTGTTCGCCTACAGGTAAGAAGATCAGCTACAGCTCTGTTTCAAAAGATGGAAACTTATTTACCGTGTAGTCGTGGACTGCACCAATGAAGTTTAAGAATTATAGCAGAAGGATAGCTACGGGATTCCCATTCAAAAATCGGACTTAGCCTTATACTGTTTCGCAGCTATTTCGCAACTTTTTTGGTGCAGTTCAGGGTTAGCCTCCATTAGTTTTGACACTACAGAGAGAAGTAGTGATGCACGTAGGGACGGTAAAGTAACGAATTGAGCGATCACCATTCTAGAAACGGTTCCAAAATGGTTAAGTTCCAACATTAAGTGAAAGCAGAAGCGGTTTGTATGTTCCGTCAGCCACGGATTTTGCCTGGAGTATATAATTCGTTGGATTGAACTGATTTTGTTTCTAGTTTTGGTTTATTTCGCCACCGCACAAATTAATTATTTGCTAAACATTTGCATTGTATACCTAGGTATATGATTGTCTTGTCAGTTTATACTGGAACTGGCCATTACATTATTTTAGCATTTTTATATTTGTCAAGAATGTTTGGATGGTGATTTAACATTTACACTGTCTATAGTTCTTGGTAAAAGTAGGACTACATATGTCAGGTGACGAATTACTGGCGCAAAAGTGGGATTTGTCAGTGTCCTTAGGTAATGTCTTGCAGACGCTTATGTCAAAAATACTTCTAGAAAAGTTGATAACAGCCACTTTATTGATGTCTGTTTTCGCATTTTATCACAAAACTGTCATAAAATGTATTGTTTGTCAATTGCCCTAAGCAAACCTGGGAAACGAAAACTTTAAAGTGCTAACCTAACCTGTAGGTAAGCCGTCTTTTGGTGCTTTAGTGATTAGCTTTCGAGCTATGTTTTATCAGGGGAAACATTTAAACTGCTTTTAGGGTTCCTTCTAGTCTGCGCACGATGAAGGGAAACCGCTAAACCGGACCTGAGCCATTATAAATAATCCGACATGGCAATAATTTCAATATTAAAACTTATGAGATATGAGGCTTTTGCAGTTTAGTCAACTCCAACTCAACTCAATGTAATTTTTATTTCAACCCAAGTTGTGCTGATGTGTGTGTTATGTATATACTGCAGCTGTTTTTTTACAGTTTCCCTACTTGCCGTCATAGTCACGTACGCAGGTGTACGCGCGTCGACGCGTGCAGACGTGCGTCTATAAACGTCATTTTCATTTTGCGAGCATCAACGCGTGCCGACGTGCGTCGATGCGCGTAAACTGACATGCTACAAATGGGCGCGTTGACGCTCGTCGATGCACGTCTACGTGCGTCGACGCCTCCAAATGTAGCATGGCAGTGTAGCGCGTTGACGCGCTTCTACGTGCGTCTACTCGCGACTGAGACTATGAAATCAGCATAAGTTTATCCTGATCACTTCAGTTCTGCTTTAGTTGAAATGGGACAAAAATCTGTAGCAGTCGGAGCAAATCTCTATTTTGTGCGAAAGTAGGTTGTATATACTAGTGTTTGAGGCCGGCCGGTTGCTCGGTTTGCTCGCCGGTGAGGCCGGCCGGCTAACGGCCGACCGGCCGGCCGGCCGGCCGCCGGCTGCGATACAAATCACCAGTCAGAAATTTACAAAACAGAGCAACTAAGCTTAAAATGGACTCCAAATGTAGTTTTGCTATTTTTTAATGCTATGCTGTGCTATATTTCTAAGATAACATCCGAAAATAAATATCTTAGCAGTTATAATAACTGCACTGCAAACTGCTCCAGGCCGGTAGCCGGCCGGCCGGCCACCGGCCGGCGTACGGGCTCACCGGCCGGCCGGCCGATGGGTCCGGCCGGGCCGGCCGGCGATCGTCCGGCCGGGCGGCCGGCCGGTGAAACCCCGGCCGGCCTCAAACACTAGTATATACCTTCTTAGTGCTTGTGTTGGAATAAAGTGTAACAGGAATTAGGGCATGTTTGTTGCATCTGTGTGGTCTCTGCATTAGCTTTTCTGTTTCTGTGGTTGGTTAGTTTTGTCTTGTGATTTCTATTTTGCATGGTAGTCCTGCTGTAGTGTAGGAAATTCATTCCGGTTCTATTTCTGGTTAATCAAGGAAAGTACCAGATGTTTTTACCACAGTCTAGCGTCACTCGTGGGCCAGATCATGTTAAGGTAAAGTAAAGTTTCTCGAGGGTTTAAAATGAATCTATCGCTATAGTGCTGTATATTGATTGAGTTGGCCTTTGTTTCTCCCATTGAAGCGCTGGTTTCCTTTTGTGTAGTGTTTATGTATTGAAACTCAACAACTTTCTCAGTGTCTATTCTATAGTTGGAAAGAGATCTATATGTCACCGGCATATTGCGAAGTCCGGCATTTCGCGAAATGCCTGTTTCAATTCTGGCATTTCGCGAAATGCCGAATTTCGCAATATGCCGCTGACATATATATCACTTTAAAGCATAAAATGAGTTTATTTACCTCAGTATGCGAGTATGGAACTCACAAAACAGATTATACTCTTATGACATATCGGTTAAGTGCAGACTGTCGGCCGATTGTTTTTAATTGCTTAACAACTTAAATCTAACTTAGTACTACTTAATGATAGCACCTCAGATTTGATACAGTAGGTTTGAATGGTTTGTTTATAATCGTCTAAGTGTAAGTGTTGTGTAGAGTAGGTACAGCTTGGGCTTGTTGATCGTTTCCTGCAGCTTTTACGGTGAGACCATCCTTTACAGTTCAGGATTCCTGTGATTCAACTCCCTCTGTGGCAAAGTTGAAGTTGATGTCTGATTTTGCGCTTCTATTTTTCAGACGAGAATAACTGAATGTGTTCAAAACTACTCTAAGCAGTATATACTGTTGTTGATGCTATTTTGGCACGGTTAGCCGCACACTAGAGATGAGATCAGGGCCGACTTTTTCGGCCCGGCCCGGCCCGGCCCTGTTCAAATTTTAGGTCTGTCCGGCCCGGCCCGGCCCTGTGTCAAAAATTTCAGGCCCTGGCCCGGCCCGGCCCTGAGCGCCGTTTAGGTCTGCGCGGCCCGGCCCGGCCCTGAAAAGCCCTGATTTTTAAAAAAATTTTCTATAAAGTGTTAAGACACTTAGAATTTTGTGTTCTGCCGCTTTATCATATTCTCGAGATTCAAAGTCAATGTTCTCTCAAAAAACAGTGCATTACGAATATTTCAGCATCCTAAATTGCTAAGGAAATTAATACATGTACTAAATTAGCCTGAGGTCGATTTACCAAAATAGTTAAATGTTTTGCATGTTTGAATGTTTGTTTGTTTGTTGTGTGAAATAGAATTTTAAACTTCAGTTACTCGAAAGCTGATGTATACACGGAGGCACTCTTTATCTACTAAAATTTCAAAAACTGTACACAAACTTTAACAATATTTGGTACATGCAGTCTCATTTGATACAAAGAAAGCAAGAAATTTTGAATTTAGGAAGGCAAAAACAAATATTAGAATTCGAAAGTGTATGTATGCAATAAATTAATGTGAAAAACGTCAAGGCTTGGCAGGGCCGAACAGGGCCGGGCCGGGCCGGGCTTTTTTCGTTGGAAGCTGCGCGGCCCGGCCCGGCCCTTACTAATTTTTCCTCAGGCCCGGCCCGGCCCGGCCCTGACTGGAAACCAGGTCTGCGCGGCCCGGCCCGGCCCGTCGGGCCGGGCCGGGCCGGGCCGGGCCGGGCTTTCTCGGCCCTGATCTCATCTCTACCGCACACTACGTACTTATATTTCCAGCGGTTTTGAAAGTGTTTGCTAAAACAATGTTAATGTTTGCAATTTTTCGGTTACCGGATGCTTTACAGATGTTGTACTTTTTATCAGCTGCAGCGTAATACGAAACTCTCGAAGTTTAGCCCAATTTTGACATTGCTAGACTTCCACAGATAAGGACTACTGCGCTGCGTAGGATGTTTTATCGCATTTTTGTCCGTTTGTGGTTTGCCTATTTTTGATAATTTTGTAATCCCAAAAATTTTATCTCGACTCCTTATGCTTTGCAGTTTTACAAGTTTTTACAACAAATCTACTACTGTTGAAAATTGTTTAGGGGCGCGGTTTGTTTGCAGTCGGAACGGTATGCCAAGGAGTCAAGCAATGTGTACTAAACCAAAACATGGCATATTTCAACGTTAAGTCAACGCCTAAAATGTCGGTAGCTATTTTTATGAAAATTCAGACAATTGATACTGGTCTAAGCACTTTTTCTCAGTTCTCATGATGCATATATTCCTTTAAAACCTGTTGACTAATGTTTTCACAGGTGAAACTTTGCCGGTTGTTTACTTCCAGAATTCTTGTGACTTATATCCAACCAATATATAATAAAAATGCATAAAACGATTCAGTGGAAACCTGCTTTGCGGCTCTCCACTCTCCGAAGAGTTTTAGAGAAAATGCGTAAACAACAAAAAAGCATCAAGCATTTTATACTGTTACAGCTTTAACATGCACCTACATCTGCGTCTATATTTTCTATGGCCGTTAGATTTTATGTAATGTATATATGTATGTGTGCCTTTGCTTTGCCATGGGGCTGGCTTGACTGGTTTCAACTGAAGCCAGCCCGGCGCAGCTATAATGCTGCAGCACCAACCGCTCAATATGAGCTGGCCTAGATAGGGTCTTTTAGCTATTTGCCTTCAGTGTTAGCTAAGTCACGTGACCCCCTGCTTTTCATTTCTTTCTCTAAGCTTCATTTTAACTACTCTGTTTACTTCACAAAACCACGGCTTCTGTTTGATGATTAGTTTGTTCGACTTCAATAATGTATTATACCTGCCTAGGCTTTTGTTTATTGATGGCCTGTACTATTTTTTCTATCCATGATTAGGAAAAGTTTTCTTCTTCCCTGCTCCTTCCCGGTAGCTTCTGGCAAAGTATCGAAATTGATAAGCTGATTAAGTTGATTCACCTGCGCCTAGATATACTGCATTTATTGTTGGAGCTGAAAAATAACTTCACTATGGATGTTCCTTCGTTGGTCAGTCTCGAAACTTCTAAACCTTTCTCTGGGATATCTCAAGAAACACCGTTAACTCAGGAAAGATTCTGCTTTACCCTAACTCCAATTAATTATATAAAGTTTTGCAAAAGTTTATTCCTTTCTTGCAAATTCTGTTATGTAGAACGATTTCTGGTGAGGAGAAGAGAAATATATGACTGGCCAAATTTGTACTGCAGCTGCAAGTGCTGATAAGGTCTGTTTTGTTTTCTTGCTTCGTTGCTTATCAAGAGGATCCTTCGTTGCTCCAATGAGTGAATCGGTATCATTGACCTCAGCTGTCTGTCGTCAGAGATGTCAGCCAAGATACTGTTCCTGTTCCAATTTGTCGGTCAGGAATGGATATGCGGTGAAGGCTTAGTCCCGAAAAATCGTTCTGTACCGTCCCTTGCCAAGTAATGCAAACTCTAACTCTACCACGGGGGCCCTTCCGTATGGGTAAACGCTCTACCATCGGCATTCCCCTATCGGGGAACATAGGAGGATGACTCCGCAGGCAATGACCATTACATGTGCTTGGTCGGGCTTCACCCCTCGCCCCCATACCTGGAGCTTACCTCCCCCCGAGGGGTCGCTCACTCCCCCGATCAGATTTTTCGGCGGCCCTTCCCCCCCAAATTTCCTGCACATAATCGGAGATGACTAAAATATCTCAGCCTGCGTCTCAGCAGATCTGACTTGCAAAGCGAAGAAGGGATAACGCACATAGTGATCTCACGATTAGAAGCTCTATATACCTCTATTCGATAGGAGTCTGCAAGTTATGCGCCGGCAGCAAGGAGATTCGAAAGCGTTGTAGTAGGGATAGGTAGTTTACTGGCAATATTTCGCAAGCATAAAGTAGGGTAGGCATCTGTATCTATATTAAAAATGAAAATTGCTTTTATTATATCGGTATTTAATGTCAGGATTGGTCTAAGACTGACGTTCTTGAATAGGTGCTAAAGCACTCCATTGTGACCTTGTAACTCCAATAACCGAGTAAGGCCAAATGATGATAGCAGTCCTAAGAAACTGCAGGTCAATCTTAGGTAAACTGAGGCTTTAGATAATTCGAATCTTCTGACTAGAAGAAAGCAATCCTGTTTATTTTCCAGGCTTCAGCCTTAGTTTAAAGGTTTAACGGTTTAGCTTTCAGCTTTAGCCTTTTGTATACTGTAATAGTTTGACACAGATTAACACTCGCGTTACAGTGAAGCATTTTTGGATGCGAAATTTATTGTGTTCGGAGTACGTTGTAAAACGTTCTTCTTTAAGCTCTGTTTTGAAAATTTATAAAATTAATGGTTTTTGCAGATGTGTGCTCTATCCTTATACATAATAGTGAGAATGAGTGAGAGCTTCATTCCTTACAGAGCAATTTCAGTTGCTTTGTTCTCATTTATACGCATTTGTGTCATTAGGCATCCTTTCCCCACTGGTTTGCGTAGGCTGAAACGTCTTAAACTGTTTTGTGTGGTTGTTTTGAATAGTCAGTCAGGTTAGAAAGACTCTAAAATAAGATAATCAAGATAATCATGGGCAACGAATTGGATTGGTTTCAAAAATTGTCAGTGCTAAATTAAGGTATCCCTTAAAAGCTTGAATGTAATTGCACATTAACTACAGCATCGGCAGTATAGTATATACGTACTGCATTGGACAGCAGTATATGTACTTAACTTTGTCGTTTTTTGTTCTCATATCTATGTGCGTATCAGTATATGTAATCAGTGAGCCGCGGCGCGGTTTTCATCGTTAGATTTACACCGGAAGTGTTTCTAAAATTCTTGTGTTAAAAACTGTGATATTTTCCGCGATACCTTCCCAACCCATGTTGTTTTCCTTGATTTTGGTTGGAAACACATTAAATAAGCGTGTAAAATAGGAAAACGTAGCACAGATAAATGTTCCCTGTATTATCTGAGCTTCGGATTAGTTAGAATCTCAGAATCCCAGGTAAGTAATAATAATCACAGAATTAACATTACAATATTCGAATATGTAGTGTAGTTGTATCTATATTGCATGTGGTGCCTTCCATAGCACAATACTGGCATTCTTTTAGGGTTTTAAAAGGGAGGGGAAAGTGGTGGGGAAGACCTAGGTATAAGTATACCTAAATGTTTAGCGAAAAATTAGTATTTTCAGGGTAAAAACGCAAAAAATTGCTGTTTTTAAGCTTAAAATGAACTTATAAATCCATAAATTAGCTGAAAACCAGGGTTTTTTTGGTTGCGGACAAGTGTGCATTTTTTGTGCATTTTTAAAAAATAGTGTGCATTTTGGAAAAAATGTGTGCATTTTTAAAAAATTGCTTATTTTGAACTATAACGTACATTTTTGGCCGTAATTTTGTGCTCTACGCATTTTTGACTTCAACTGGAATCCCACGCTTTAGTTGATGTTTTGATGATTTTTAAATCTTAACTGGTTAGCACACGTATATATACTTATATTTAGGCAAATGCAACTATATATACAAACTAACGTATATAGGTGTCGGGTTTTGACATCTGCAATGCTGTGAACCTATTAAGCGCAAAATTTTGAATAACATAAAATCAACATAGGATTGTCAATTTGCTGCCAAATTTACTTATATAATTCAAGAATTTCTTCAAAGTAATGATAAAATCCGAGCTGAAATTACGTATTGGTGTAATTCAGCCCTGTTCTGCGGGTAACCATTTAATATATATCTAACGCATATATATAATGCAGAAATTAGATTGAAAGTCGACGCCGGGGAGGTCTGGGGGCGGAGTTCCCCAGAAGTTGGGAATTTTTTGGAATTTTGAACACGAAAGAAATTTTTATGAACAATTTCTTACCATTTTAACAGATTAACAAACGGCAATAAGAGAGCTAGCATTGCACACGTCGAACCGTTGTAGAGGAAGAAAATGTAAAGAAATGCTTTGAGAAAAATAGGCTTAATCCAGCCTTTTATTTTTGACGATGAAGGAACGCACACTAGTATAAATATATACTTAACAATCTAAAGCAGAAATATTTCAATAATTAGTGGCTTTAGTGAGGAAGAATAAAACAAAGAAAGGTTGTTGCGACGTTGCCATGACCGAAAAATAGTACGTAAGAGAAAGCGGGGGTCTGGGGGCGGCAGCCCCCAGCTAAAAGCTAGAGCTTTTTTAAAATTTAAAGCACTTTGGAAATTTTTTAGAGCATTTTGTGGTTAGCGGAAGCAAAATTTGACTGTGCATTTATGTGTGCATTTTTAAATTCGAGTGTGCATTTTGGAAAAAAAGTGTGCATATGCACAGTAAAATGCACAAAAAAAACCCTGCTGAAAACTGAGAAAAGTTTTGAAAATTTGACCTCATAAACCTAATTTTTCGACACTTTTCGTTACACCCAAAATAGTGGGGGGGGCTTGCCGAAAAGTGGGGGGGACGAAAGTGGGGGACCCCGAAAAGTGGAGGGGGGAACCGAAAAGTGGGGGGCCATACTAAAAAATGCCAGCATATATATATATTCGTAGATAACACCTGCCCATGAACTAGGGATGAGCATTTCGGCCCGTTGGCCCGCGTCCCATCTCCGCCCGCGGGCCGGAGTGCCGGACCGGGCCGGGCCAATAACTGTTTTAACTGTGGGCCAGAGCGAGCCGAAACGGACCGGAGCAACTCTGAGAAAATGTTGTGAAATCATTAAAACTAGAAATATTGACTCATTCGGGATCGGGATATTTTACAGTGAAATTCAACATTTCCATTTTCATTTTTACATTTAAACAAGTATATATATCATAGGGGTCGCGGCAGCGACCCCTATAATATGTGTGAAAAGTGGCTGGAGACAGTTTAAAATAAGCTGCGCAGAAGCTGCGCAAAATCCTGCGCAGATCCTGCGCAGATTTCATGCGCAAATTGTAGAGCACACCGAGTTTAGTATGTCTGGGAAGTTTCAGCCCCGTATCACTTACCGTTAAAAAGTTGCGCCCCGGACCGATTATGGCAGCGATGTTTTTTTCCGGTTTCTCCTATTTGATCCCGTGGCTGGCGGCTCTCAGCTATCGGGAGTGATGGCTTCGGTGATGCCATTGCTGCTTTTGTGTCTGGCAATAAAATTGTTCAGCTGGAAATGTTAACGGCAAGCATTACTGCTTGTCATTCAGTTTATCTATATATATATATATATATATATATATATATATATATTTGTTAAAAGCGCCGACATGAAAGGGGCAGCGGATTGTATCCGCCACTAACCATTGAGCCAAGCCGTCCCGAGATAGAATCACTCCCAGATAGGATCATGATAAATGTTGTATCTTGTCTTCGTAATGGTAAGTATGATTCCGAACGGAGGGTGGGAGAAATCCTGGTATTTAGTGGAATATCATGACAATGGCTCGTCTCTGTACTACGACTAACTACGCTGGGGAACCTCTCATAGTCGGGAATATTTTCATGAGGTAATCCTACCCGCTATCCGGTGTATCTGCCGCAGACTGAGTAATGAACTAAACGGAGGCCGGCCACTACTGTCAGTACCACCAAGAGAGTGTCTTCCTTAAGGATTTGGGTTTGCTTTAGGCGAAAAATTTGAATACGGGGAGTGGAGGAACCAAAAGAGATAAAATATCAAATAGATAGATAGATAGATTGATAGACATCACATGTGTCACAAAAAATTTTAAATGACAGTTTTTCATCAAAAATCAGGCTACGTTTTCGAGGGGGGAAGGGTCTGCTTCTCTGGGGAATTTTTTAAAAAATAGTGCAATTTTTAAGCTTACATACATAAAAGATCCCCTAAAAGGGGTCCTCTTGGTTACAGAATTGAAGGATGTTCGGCACCTACTCCTTTTTGAAATTAACTAGGAAAAGTGGCTCTATATTTCGGGGCACTTATAGGTGAGTAAGGAGCTAGGGCTGAATACGAAAATGTGGGGTGTCCGACATGACCCACATGGTGAGGGACAGCCTCCTCACTAAAGCAAACCCATAAATTTCGTGTACAATTATAAAAGACATCTCGGGTGTTGGTGTTTCGGTTCCTGTACTGTCATTTTGTGGTTTGTTCAGCTTTTCTACACGCAAAGGTGTCGGGGGTGTCTCTCCGTGTTTTAAGCTTCCTACATCTGATGTGGGCATCTTTGCTACCACATTGCTGCCCACCTCAGGTGTCCCTTTATGGGGCCTCGCGACAGCTCACCAGCTAGCGGGCGGGAAGTGACTACATAAATAAATAAATAAATCTCCTATTTGATGGTTGTATTGTACATAATGTTCGCCGCTTTCACGTGAACTGCAGCGGTGGGCCAACCTAAAGGACTATAGGGTCTAGTAGTACCCTCTAAAGAATTTAAGAATCGCAATTTTTTGTGCCGCTGCTGCGCCACAACGCCGCAGTGGCGCCGCAAAGTAGGCTCAGAGCGAAAAGTGATTTTTTGTGGTCGTCGCTCAGGTCGAACGTTACGAGCTGGAGCTGATTTCTTTTTATATTTAGAAAGTACATATATTGACCTAAACTAACGGTCCAGGTTGCGTGTCTCTACCACTTCCCTAGTGGTCGCGGTGGCCCTTCAAAAATGGCGAAATTTCTCGCTATCTATTCAACTTTGAAATCTTCCATATAATGGTTTTCTGGCACCGAGAATCGATTCCCGTAGTCACTTTTACCGTCAGACCCACCCATCTTGCTGGTCTGGTTCTACTTTGCCGTCGGGAGGGTCAAGTCGGAAACCGCTTCCTGGAGGTCCATAGTAGGCTTTACCTGGCCTCTCAAAATTTTGTCTATAGGGGTTTTCTGGTGCGCCCAGCTCATTCGCGGTATCCGTTTTGCCGTTCGACGTACCTATTTTGCTGGGCTAGTTCTACTTTGCCGTCTGGAGGGTCAAGTAGGGTACCGCTTCCTGGAGGTCCATAGTAGGCTTTACCTGGCCTCTCAAAACTTTGTCTATAGGGGTTTTCTGGTGCGCCCACCTCATTCCGGGTATCCGTTCTGCCGTCCGACGTACCTATTTGCTGGGCTAGTTCTACTTTGCCGTCTGGAGGGTCAAGTAGGTACCGCTTCCTGGAGGTCCATAGTAGGCTTTACCTGGCCTCTCAAAATTTTGTCTATAGGGGTTTTCTGGTGCGCCCAGCTCATTCCCGGTATCCGTTTTGCCGTTCGACGTACCTATTTTGCTGGGCTAGTTCTACTTTGCCGTCTTTAGGGTCAAGTAGGGTACCGCTTCCTGGAGGTCCATAGTAGGCTTTACCTGGCCTCTCAAAATTTTGTCTATAGGGGTTTTCTGGTGCGCCCAGCTCATTCCCGGTATCCGTTTTGCCGTTCGACGTACCTATTTTGCTGGGCTAGTTCACTTTGCCGTCTGGAGGGTCAAGTAGGGTACCGCTTCCTGGAGGTCCATAGTAGACTTTACCTGGCCTCTCAAAACTTTGTCTATAGGGGTTTTCTGGTGCGCCCACCTCATTCCCGGTATCCGTTCTGCCATCCAACGTACCTATTTTGCTGGGCTGGTTCCAGTTTGCCGTTTGAAGGGTCAGTCGGGTGGGCGTCTAGTGGTCGAAAATAAAATTTTCAAAAGTGGTCAAATTTGGTGTTAAATGAAAGCCCGAAGCGAACGGAAGAACTTTCGCCATGGAACCATCCATTAAAAGTCGCAGTGTCGGATTTATGACTTTACATTCTCAACCGGAATTTAAAGGATAGACATAGGCCCAACACACATATTATTATCCCCTTTTGCGCGGAGCATTTTTGTTACTTGTATATATATATATATATATATATATATATATATATATATATATATATATACATGAAAAGGCTCAGCAGCAAAGTCTAAGATATTCGTTTAATAGCATACAAGAAAGCTATGCATCCGGCAGTAGTCAAACTGTGTACTAGATCCAATCTCCGTTTCCAAACTGTCTTTTTAACTTGACTTTTCAACATCCTTTTCATTACCTCCCCTTTCGGGAACAGCGCGCCCACGCGCTGCGCCCTTTACCACGTTACTCCTTGCATAAAGTTCAGGTCTCCCTTCGCCGCTGCCACACACAGTGGTAGTGGGCGAAACGTCCAAAATCGTCGCAGGACCCACGCAGGATGCCGCAGGGTTTCCAGCCCGTCCAACCCTTCCGGCCCTGTCGCAGGCGAAGACCACGTGCCCTGGTTCCAGCGACCTTGGCTTGGCTTTCTTCTTGTAACGCCGCTCTCCTGACAACCTGTCCCTTCGGAAGAGTGGGTCGTACGAGTCCCCCACCACTCGGGTTACACGATGTTGGCTTGCTGTAGGGAGCTCCTGCGGCCTCTGTTGACCTGTAGCCTTGGCAACACACACGCCCTGGGACGACGTGGGACCACCCATGGAGTACGGCAGCCTAAGCGCCCCGTTACAAGACCGTGCTACTCCAGTTTGCGGGAAAGCGGAGACCCCCAGCATCTGGTTCGCAGAGAAGACCCCTGTCGACTCCACCCTCAGATGCCAGTAGGCGATGTCGGGGGTGCTTTCCTTTAACGGCGACCAACTTTACTTTAGTAACCACGGACTCGTCAGCTTCTAAAGTCTCAATACAGGCGCCAGCTTCTGGTTTCAGCTTCGTTACCGGCGAGGCATGGTTTCCAGGAAGACCCTGAGTTCCCACATGCCACACAAAGTTACCTATTCCAAGATAACTGGCCGTGGCTCTTGACAGAAGTACTTCGCCTTCAGGAAGGAGACCCTCCGGACCCCTTACCAGGGCAAACGTAGCAGGTATCATCGGCCCATCATTCACGGAGAGGTCGACCTCCACGGCTGGCCGATACTCCGCGGGGCCCCACGGGCCTGCCATCCGCACACCACGGCTGCAAACCCTGGCTATACCCCGCAACTGTAAGCTTTCACCGAGAGCTGAAGGCATACAGTTTATATCCGCTCCAGTGTCGATCACTACCGGAGCTGTACAGTCCTCGTTACCAAATCTCAGCACAGCCCCCACGTCAGCCAGCGTCGGTCTACCCTCAATAGAGTTAGGCGTCACAGCCCCCGTAGAAGCAAAGCAGGCACGTCCTTGCAGCACCCTGGCTGAGGTAACATGGCTGGTTTGACTCGCCGACTTCCTGTTGGCGGTATTACCGCTACTTCCGCTTGCAGCGGCTACACAGTTGGAGGCATAATGCCCCTTCTGACTACACTTGAAACAAACAACAGACTTTGGCTTACCGCTGCTTGTACCTTTCTTAGGTCTGGAAACATCAGGAGAGTTTGACCTATCTGGAGCTTCCCTCGGACGAACCAGATCCTTGGCTTGCTTCAAGGCCTGCTCTTTCGTGACCGTCTTCTCTTGAAGCTCGTATAAGGTCCAATCCTGCTGTTCCCTCCCGACCCGCGAAACCATCCTTTCTTTCAAATCCGGCTGCAGCCCCTTCAGCCAAATGGCTTTAGCCAGAAACTGCGGGTCACCTACCCTACCGTACGTCCTCCGCCATCTTTGAAGGAACGTTGCCACAGACTCTCCCTTGGGTTGTGACAAATCCAACAATTTGATGGCGGCAGCGGTTGGGGTAATGATGGGCGTGACCAGTGGCTTGAGATGGGCCACCACGTCGTCCAGGGTCTGACGAAATTCTGGAGCGAGTGACCTCAGGCTGTCTCGAGCAACCCCTTCGATTACGCGATCCAAAACGACCATGGGCGGCTGCCCACTTTTCTGCGAATAGTCCCTGATCTGCCCAATCCAGTCATCAGACTCAATGCCGTCCTTTTCCTCATCACCGAAGAAAGTTCGCGGAAATGGCAGAGAGACCGTGATATGCGGCTGCTGGTGAGCAATCGGATTAGCCGGCCCAGGGGGAGCTTGGTCAGGCCGTTGGACCGTCAAGAGGTTCATAAAAGTTTGCTGTTGTTCCAGCATTGAGGTTAAAAGTTCTTGATGCCGCCGATTAGATTCCTCTTGACTTTCCTGTAACCGTCGATGAAAACGCTCCTCTCTTTCTTGAGTTTCACGTCTTAATCGCTCCTCTCTTTCTGTTTGGGCCGCAATGAAGTCGTTCAGACTGAATGAAGGCCGTCTTTCTTGACTCCCTGATCCCGCTGGACTTTGACCAGAAGAAGCTTCGCTAGCAGGCGAATTTCGACTTCTTCTGGTTCTTCTGT
>JASAND010019704.1:0-10840 GCA_030248195.1 Trissonchulus latispiculum | reverse complement strand
TATATATATATATATATATATATATATATATATATATATATATATATATACAAGTAGGAAAAATGCTCCTTGCAGTCGCATGAAAAAGTTAATATGAGCTATGATGGTCAACATTTAAATGTGTCAAGGACAAGATTTAAAATGTTTAATATGAGCCAACATCTAAATAAGTAGAGGACAAGATGTAAACGGCTAATATGAGCCGCTACGTTTCTCTTGGGCTCATATTGACGCTCATTTAGCTTTTGCTTACTTTTAATCCAACACTGAAATGGCTTGGACGAATAACGACGCATAAACATTAATTTTGCAAAGCTGTACGTAAACGTTTTCTTCTCCACCGCTACATCCAAGTACACATTTAAGGCCACCATATAAGTCAACAAAACGAAACCGAAGTCCAATCTAATGGAGAAACGAAAATGTTTAACTTACACGTGTTGTGAAATCTTGAGAAAAATCACATTTGAAGTTATCATCGCAATCATAACATTAATTCAATATATTCCCACGCCAATCAAATCGCTTATAAACACTGATGCTTATATGCCAACCGTAAACTGTATATGTTTGCCATTTTAGTCGCGTCAATATGAGCCCAAGAGAAACGTAGCGGCTCATATTAGCCGTTTACATCTTGTCCTCTACTTATTTAGATGTTGGCTCATATTAAACATTTTAAATCTTGTCCTTGACACATTTAAATGTTGACCATCATAGCTCATATTAACTTTTTCATGCGACTGCAAGGAGCATTTTTCCTACTTGTCCTCCGTCTAGTTTTTGGGAACGCTGCCATAACTGTGGCAGCAGCAATCACAAATTCCACCAGTGAATTCCCCATGCCCAATAAGCTTTGCATGCAAAATTTCAGACTTTCAGCTATCTCCAGTAGCTTGAACCATGAACCAGTTGAACCAGATCTGGCGAGCCATGGGTTAGATCAGCGAAGTAACACCACCAATGAATTCCCCATGCCCAATAACCTTTGTATGCAAGATTTCAGCCTTTCAGCTATCTCCAGTAGCTTGAACCAGGAACTGGTTGGTTCAACTTTGAACCAGTTGAACCAGATCTGGCAAGCCATGGGTCGGATCCCCAAAACAACACCACCAGCAGATTCCCCATGCCCAATAACCTTCGTATGCCAAATATCAGCCTTCCAGCTATCTCCAGTAGCTTGAACCAGGAACTGGTTCAACTTTGAACCAGTTGAACCAGATCCGGCCAGCCATGGGTCGGAACCCCGAATAACACCACCAGTGGATTCCCCATGTCCAATAACCTTTCTATGCCAAATATCAACCTTCCAGCTATCTCCTGTAGCTTGAACCAGGAACTGGTTCAACTTTGAACCAGATGAACCAGATCTGGCCAGCCTTGGGTCGGATCCCCAAAATAACACCACCAGTGAATTCCCCATGCCCAACAACCTTTGTGTGCAAAAGATCAACCTTCCAGCTATCTCCTGTAGCTTGAACCAGGAACTGGTTCAACTTTGAACCAGATGAACCAGATCTGGCCAGCCATGGGTCGGATCCCCAAAATAACACCACCAGTGAATTCCCCATGCCCAACAACCTTTGTATGCCAAATATCAGCCTTCCAGCTATCTCCAGTAGCTTGAACCAGGAACTGGTTCAACTTTGAACCAGATGAACCAGATCTGGCCAGCCTTGGGTCGGATCCCCAAAATAACACCACCAGTGAATTCCCCATGCCCAACAACCTTTGTATGCCAAATATCAGCCTTCCAGCTATCTCCAGTAGCTTGAACCAGGAACTGGTTCAACTTTGAACCAGATGAACCAGATCTGGCCAGCCTTGGGTCGGATCCCCAAAATAACACCACCAGTGAATTCCCCATGCCCAACAACCTTTGTATTCCAAATATCAGCCTTCCAGCTATCTCCAGTAGCTTGAACCAGGAACTGGTTCAACTTTGAACCAGATGAACCAGATCTGGCCAGCCTTGGGTCGGATCCCCAAAATAACACCACCAGTGAATTCCCCATGCCCAGCAACCTTTGTATGCCAAATATCAGCCTTCCAGCTATCTCCAGTAGCTTGAACCAGGAACTGGTTCAACTTTGAACCAGATGAACCAGATCTGGCCAGCCTTGGGTCGGATCCCCAAAATAACACCACCAGTGAATTCCCCATGCCCAATAACCTTTGTGTGCAAAAGATCAACCTTCCAGCTATCTCCTGTAGCTTGAACCCGGAACTGGTTCAACGTTGAACCAGTTGAACCAGATGAACCAGGCGAGATACGGCGTCGACAGTATGCTCATCGTGTTCAGCGACCCCGATTTACTATATACGGGTACCATCCCAAGGCCGAAAAACGCTGTTTTATATGGTTTACAGACCATTTTCTTTGTTGACAGCTTGAACTTGGGGCTGGTTCACTGTTGAACCAGCTGAACTAGATGAACCAGGCGAGATACGGCGTCGGCAGTATGCTCATCGTGTTCAGCGACCCCGATTTACTATATATGGGTACCATCCCAAGGCCGAAAAACGCTATTTTAGACTACTTTTTGACAATTTTCTGTGTTGGGACCTCGAAAAATTTCTAAGTCCAAACGTCGATTTTTCCATTTTTGACCATCTGTAAAAATCGACCCAGAGCGAAATTCGGAAATCAAACATAAACTTGATCTGGACCATCGCCTAGATAATCAAAAATTAGTATAGAAAAATTTTTCCTATGGACCGTTTGAAAAATCGGTGTGCGCAAAAATCGCCCTAAAAAAGTGGTCGATACAGAGAAAAAACCCCACTTTTAAACTTGTATCAAAAAGTCGATTTTTTCAAAGTTCATTTTTTCCGGGCAAGTTTGGTATCATTCAAAAGCTCTTGGCCTGGAGATTTCAAAAATGTAAACTTTAGCTCTCAACTCCCTACCGTTAATTAGTTATGGCTAATTAACAGTTTCCCAAATCCGCAAAGTGCCTTTATAGCTCATATTATGAGGGGCGCTCCGCGCACCCTCATTATATATATATATATATATATATATATATATATATATATATATATATATATATATATATATATATATATATATATATATATATATATATATATATATATATATTCCGGTATCTTTCCGTTCTGGTTCCACTTCACAGTGTGGAGGTTCATGTATGCACCCACCAAGGAGGTCCATAGCAGGCTTTGCTACCTTAGGGTCCAAAATCTTTGCCGGCGGAAGTTTCTTGGAACTCTGCTATCCGCTACAAAAAACTACCAAACAATGTGGCAGCGAATGTGGTCAAGTGGTTGAAAATAATTTTTTTCAAAACTAGACAAATTTAAATTCTCTAAAATTAAAAGCTAGGTGAAGATTTTTGCGAAAGTTTGCTTGGTGACGTTTGCGAACCTTTCTAACCGTACATGCAAACGACTCTCGTTAATTATTCAACCGCGTAAATTTATTAGTACATTATTGACTCTGACAACTTTAGCAGTTTTCGGAATTGAACACTTTATAAATCGAAGCCTGAACAGTTCGACAGCCTAGTATTAAGCATTTTTAAAATTATAGAACTCCATTGATGAGTTCGCAAGCTCACCACTACCATTAATTTATCATGCTCTGGAGGAGCCTGGCATTTTTTAGGGTGATCCACATTTCGAATCCCCCTTTTCTGGACACCTCTATCCACTTTTTGGCCGTCGTCCAAAAGTGTAAAATAAACTTTCGAGGACAATTTTCTAAAATTTATTTTTAGCAACGTTTGAGTATAAAGAGAACGATCTTTTGCAATTTGATATTTTTAACTTAAGGGGGGGGGGTCGCCAGGTACCAAATTTTATAGTCACCGATTTCGCTAATTTTGGGGTATAATATACCCCCATATGTGTCCAAAAACAAGACAAATTTTTAGAGTCCAGGGTCAATCCTGCTAAGAGATATTACAGTTCAAATCCCTACAATTTGGTATTTACGCCACTATGCCTCGCTAAGGGCTTCGAGGTCGTGTACACATAGGATGACAAAAGACTACGGTAAGGTCAATACATCAAATTGAAGCCTCTATCTTGGGCTATTTATTGCTGTGCAAATGACAATGATATGCCAAGCAACGAGCGAGAAACGGCGTTTGAACGATTTGATCAAGCTCCTTCAGACTGTTATTTACTCCAAACTTTAATGCGCTTTAACTTTCCCATACTGCTTTGTAGAGACTTGGTGCAAGAAGATAAAATGTTCAGGACATCGAGAGCTTCAATTTGGTATAAAATTTGTCTATATTTGAAAACTTTGAAAATTTGCCATTTTTTGACCATAGGCCCCCGTCATCGCACTGAGGCATGCGTCCACAGTTAAACACCAGCAATTGCAGTGAAATTTAGCACAGAACTTCCTTTCATATGTGGAAACTGGCACATCGAATTTGGTTGGAATAGCTCGGCTTTCACCCGACTTATGGACCATTATATCCAAAAAATTGAGAAAATGACGTATTTTGAGGCAAAACGCCAACGCGGTAACCAAAAGTATGAACTATCCACAAGTAGCAGCATGGATTTCGCATATGCAAATTGAACCTCTATTTGTGTACTGTGTTAATATCTATAAGCGAAATCTGTGCAGTGAACGGTTAGTTCAGGCCGCGACGAAACATTTCTTTGGTGACGTTTTTGTAAGTCAAATTTGTGCAAAAACCGGCTTCACCCAACTTTGAAAATTTCTAGAAATTCGCTGAGCTAACGCAAAAACTTCTCATATAGATATTAACACGCTACCTAGTCCAGATTAACATTTTGGCAAGTTATAGCTCATTTTCTCTTACACAGCGCTCAAACTTTTGGTTACCGCAAAATTTTCCTAACTTTTTCGTTTTCCTATGTTTAACACATGTCGGGGTGACCTTTGGAGGACTATTGTGAATGATAGGGAAAGTTTTGCAACAAACGCAACTGTCTTGTTTTGCGGACCCATGGGGAGTACAAAATATGTGAAAATGAGAAAAATCGGAGATGGTCGAAAATTGGCGACCCCCCCCCTTAAGGTGGTGAATCCTTATGGGTACGTATCGTTGATTAAGGCTCAAAATCACCAATATATAATCAAGATAAAATTTGACGAAACTTTCCACATAAGTTCTTTTAGCGTTTTAACACCCTCGGCACATTCCCGCTTCAAAAGTTTGATACTTGCGTTCGTGTTTGGCAATTTTTGACAGCTGGGCAACAGGTGCATAATCATAACTATCTGGGCTTATTCTAGTGGGCCCCCCATAAACACCCTTCCCCCCCCCAAAATCGTTCCCCCTCCAAAAAAGTGGGCGCCCTTTTTGGTACCAACTTTTGCCCTGAAAAAATAGCTCAGAAGGCCAAATTTTCAAAAAATTTTCCGTCTTCGCCGGAGATTTTTAGTCGATTTTTGCCTATTTAAGCACTATTTTTGCACAAAAAACGAACTTTTTTGGCGATTACTATAAAAAGAGCGCTATTTTTAGCATGTTTTTAGAAAAATTTTGAAAAATTTTCGCTCCCCCCAAGAATGACTCGCCCCCCGAGGGCCCCCCCAAGAAAAATTCCCTAGAATAAGCCCAGACTATGTTCATTCGAAAGATCTGGATGTGCTCTACATTTTTGCTTTTTGAAGCAACTTTCTAGCTTTTATCTGTCGTGAGATAGTCAACTTTCTTATTTTTTCTTACTTAAAATTAAACTAAAGATATAGGTTTGAAGATCTCAGTGAGTAATAAACGGAGACATGGTCAGCTTCCAATTGTTTTCCCGTAGGTTACTTACTATCATAAAATGTTTTCAGTGGTTGTAGAGAATTTAGTATGCAACCTAGACGGTAGCCACTTAGAACATATTCTACACAAAAATAACCCGGGACCTAACTTTTTCAGTTGCCCCGATTGCAGCTTTCTAACTAAAGTGGTCGCTTGCCAAAGTTGATAAAAGTAGGCAAAGTCCCGGTTGCGCATTACGTTTTAGCTAACTTCTCCATAATGAAGAGCGACTTCACAAAATTAAAAAGGGTCCCCCAGCTATTTGATAGAGGTATCCAATTACGTAACCGATGTCTCACGAAAAACTTTACACCAGCCTGCAGAAAATGTGGAAAATTACACTATTTCTAAAATGTTAAGCAACATTTTGATTTGATATAAAACTGGCTTCTTCACTCAAGTAATGAAGAGAAGGAATAATAAAGGTTCAAAGTTGACGTCTCCAAAAGAAATCACTACCTTAAAAATACTAGGTCCTCGCTAAAAATTAGGTGTAGCCAGGTCTTGTCCTCGTCACTTTTCTAAAGCCCACTTTCAAAACCTTAAAACGTGGCAGGCAGTGGCGGATCCAGGATTTGGTGACGGGGGGGGATTTTTTCACCGGGGGATCTGGGGTGGCGGAGTCCTCCAGAAATTGAAGAAAAGTTTTGTTTTTGCGATAAAATCGGTCTTCGGATCTTTAATTCTTTTAATTTTGAAGAACTCAGAAAATTTTTTAAAATACAACATATTTTTAGTCAAAAATAGTATATAATTTTTTCCGAAAAATCGGATGCATTTGAAGTTTATCGTCACAAATGCAATAAATATGCCGTTAAAAATTAGAAAAATTGCGCCGAAGACTTAGGTTTTTTGGTTTTTTTACCTTTTTCCCTATTTTTCTCCTTTATTTTTCCTACCTTTGAATCGCAACGGGGGGGGCTGCCGCCCCTGATGGCAGGGAGCATTTTTCAACATGCCCTTCAGTCATAAAGGAACCCGTTTGACCAACCCTTAAGTCATTAGTAACAAAAACACCCTACCCCAACGGTCCTTGGTAAAACGAAAAATGTCAATAGCTGTATATAGTCAGATTTTTGATCATTGATTGATGAATGATGAAACATTATTGAAATTCTCTTTTAACGCAAAATATTTAATCTAGTCGACACTTAAAATGATTGAAACCAGTTTTTTGTGCTGAATAGAGAATCAAGTCAGCGCACAAAATGATTGAAACCAGCGTCAGGGGTAGACTAGGCGTCTCTCTCCATCCACCGTATTCGCATAAACTCGATGAAATCTCGTAGAACATAGAACGAACTTAGTTATCACTACCTCAACATGGGCTGCACGGAGTTGTCTCTTTACAGACGTCTTTACACCCATATTAAGTAGGGGAGGTACCGCTCCGGTGGTTACGGGTCAACACAATCTGTTATGGGCTAACGGTTGAAACAGAATATTATGTTACAGAATTAATGAATCAAGCAGGTCAAACCGGCGTGATTCATTAATCACGCATATCAGACTAGCGTGATTAAAGAATCACGCGGGTCTGGCCTGCGTGATTCGCTAATTCCGCAACATAGTATTTCGTTTCTAGCGTGACAGTCCCATTATTGCATCCATAAAGGAATAACAGCATAAAAACTTGCTACAATAAAAGTGCTGTCCGTCAAAAAATTATTTTCGACGTTATTTCAGATTACTAAGAAATTACGGCACTCCCAATGATAAATGCTATCGTTTTCTTAAAACAAATACCCTTGATAGCCACCGTCTCCCAAAAGATCGAGAATCACGAATCAGCCACTGAGAGCTTAAACTGTCCGTATCTAAATTGGAAACCGGGATTAAGTCGGATAAATCTGACGGCGCCCTAAGCTGCATCAGATGTCGTCCTTGATCATCTGGAATGCTGTGAAACAGAGTTGGCGACCAGCTACTGAAGTTTGGAATGGTGGAGGTAGGAAGACCAGTCGCCGTAGAGCAGGAAATAGGAGGAACAGAAGGGATACAACCAGGCCAACAAGACTTGATTCGATCGCCGTTCAAAACACCATCCATCTGAGAAAGTCTGTGTGAATCCAATTCTAAAATAAAACGAAAGGAACGTTTCAATGTTTCCTAGATTAGAATTTCTGCCCATTATAACAACAACTGTACGTAAAAAGAAGAACAGTTTGCAAACTGAAGAAATGTGAATAAGCGTACAGCAAAGAAAATGTGTGTATTATACGTATTTCAAACAAATGAACAAGGAACAATAAACAAAGCAACGATTTAAGCAAACAAAGGTGCAGTCTTTCTATTATAACAGAAAACAAGAAGCGCAGGACAACATCCGTTCAGATCTCGACAATGGTGACTACTGACTTGGGCGTGAAGTCTTGCTGTTGCAAGAGAACGCAAGTATTCCTTCAACTTACAAACGGAAACAGATATTCTCCTTAGTGTCCTCTCATCAGTGGTACGCATAACGTACCAAATTAAAGTACAAGGTATTTCAAATGTTAGATATACAGAGGTACAAAACTTCAAGCACACTACCAAGAACACGCCAAGGCATAGAAATGTCTTAAACAAAAAATTTCTTTGAGCACCGCTTACGTTTACATTCAGCTGACGTGCGTAGCGGCGCAGGATTGCTTGTAGCACAAAGCTGTTCCAGGCTACAGGCTCCTGTGCTGTAGAGAAAAAGTGCTTTGAAAAAGTTGGTAGTCTGTTGGTATAGAGTAGTTTTCCAGTTTCTTTCGGCTTCGTGAACGCCATTGCTGCTAGCTATGCCTGGGCTCACACTTTCAGGACAACCTTCGATGGTTGAACAAGATGTAACTTCGCGCGTCACTGCACCAACTCGAGGCCTACTCAAGGGAATCAGCTGAAATCAAAAAAGCAAGCATCAAAATACAAAACCAGATAAACTGAATTTCTGCAGAGGATAAACAAAATAATCTTATAATTGTGAACAAAGATTGACAAGAAAGCCCACAAAAAAGGATTGTACGATATGAAAAACCAAGGCAAGAACTACAACAGTACTAAGATAGAAAATAGCATAAATGCCTATCAAACGCTTTAATTTTGTAGTCTGATTTGCCCTCGCAGGCGGCAGGCCCAAATGCCCAGTGGCCAATTTTCAAAAACCTTGCTGCAAAATAAAATCTAAAATTACACACATCTGTGTTCTTTTCGTCGAAACTTTTTGCGAACTTTTACGCAGTCCTCCAAAGGTTTTTGAGGAATTTCGCAAAAAATTGCGAAGTTCTTATTTTTTAGTTTTTTAAAAATAACTAATGAATTTTCGTAATTTCTGCGTATTTAAACACATTTTTAACATTTAACGAGTAGTATTAACCAAGTTATAACTATTTTTCGAATGTCGAAGCATGTGTAAGAGTGTTCTTACAAGTATAAACTCGGTAAAGAGAGACGCGGGGGTCTGGGAGCGGAGCCCCCAGAAGCTGAGAAAATTTTGTAAAACCGAAAAATCCTTTGTGGAAATTCTCAAACGTTTAGTTTCGGCAGTCAGTAAAATCCTAAAATATAAGCAAACTGCTAAAAGCTAAAATTGTTTAAAATTATGGTTTGGCAAATTTTTCAAAACTAAAATAATTTCATTGCATAGCTGTCACTACGCATTTTAAGGGGGGGGGCTACGAACGGGTTGGCACGACATCGTCGGAGAGACCTACTTTTCCCCCCAACGTTAGCCAACATATCAAATTAAAAAAGTTTAGGGTGGGCAACAATATATCTCATATACACCGTTTTTGGCAGGACGCCAAAGTACAAATTTTAGTTCGAAAAATGGGATTTTTCAAAAAGGTTTTTCAGCTCTGGTGGATTAACGGTTTGACCAATTCTGAAACTTTCAGCCATAAATGTTAACTGTTACTAGTGATAAATATTAAAAGTATTCCGGCTTTCGAGCGTTGCTTCCTTCTTCAGCTATAACAGCTCAAAGTTTGAAATTTGGCAAAAAGTTGCAACGTGACCGTGCGCCGTTTTCGATCTAATAAAATTGACAGCCCCTAGCCTACCCCAGCTTTTTACCAAATATTAGCCTCTAATAGGGGCAAACTGTCTGTGAGTTTCAAGGGTTTTGGTTTTCTGGTTAGTGTGCTAGCAAACTTTTTGTTAAGAAATAATCCTTATTTTTAGGCCTGGAAAGCTAGCTAAGCACAGTAAAAATGAGGTCAAAAAATTTTTTGTCTCCGATTTTGCCGAAAAGGTGGTTATAGGGGTTATTTGAGCTGCTGAATCCGAATATGAAATCCGTTTTTCGATATGACGCTTCCTTCGTTCAGTATGCGCTTACAACTGTCTTAGAGCTTTTTGGAGCGATCGCCATCCATACTTTGAGAAATGAATCTAGCATTTCTAAACATTGGAGCGAGGTTTGGTGACATAGCTTTCGGCACATCTTGGTACACTCACTGGCCTGTAATGTGCAAAGTTTCAGCCGTTCTGCCACAGTACTTTGGAGTAATTGGCTCACATCTTCAAAATGGCACCAAATAACAGCGGCAATATCAATAATATAATCCAGCACTGCGAACGCAGGGATTAACGAAATCACGTCATTTATACCAAAGTTAAGACAGATACTTGGGGTATTAATTGGAGCAAAGTTGGGTTCATTTGGTAAACCACAGCTCATTAGACGTTAGTTAGCCTCCACCCGTATAGACCTACAACACCCAATTTTTCGCACTTTGATTGTATCTCACAGAAAAGTATACATTGATCTAAAGATTATTTTACACGGCATGAAAGCGCTATATGTCAGGACTATTTCTGAAAAAATTTGGGTGCCGTACCTTGCCCATGGCGATCAGGGCGAGGCGAAGTTTGTGTACGTGCCATGTCGAGCTTTGGACCGACAACACCAACTTCTGTTGGCTCCACAGGACGCTATGCTGCATGGAATTCTTTCAAACTTTAAACTATTTTACACCAAACCTAATACTATTATGTGGCAAAAGACTAGCTAGCTTTTCCAACATCGAACTTTTAGTGAAATTCGTAGCCCCCCCCCCTTAACTCGGCTAAGATTGGATGGTGTCTACGTATATAGAAATACGCGCCGAATG